>SSNR01000262.1:316666-369780 GCA_006937965.1 Callopanchax toddi | reverse complement strand
GGGGGGGGGGGGGGGGCAGTACAGAACACCCCATGCGTCTCTGTGATGGATAGATGGAAGGATGGTCCATCCATCATCTACCCATCCAGGATGGATGGATGGTGGAAGGATGATGAATGGAGGATGAATGGATGGGTGGTATAATCTCATCCAAATGCTATCAATGCACCATTTTGAATTTAATTTTTCAAATATTATGGGCGGGATCGGGGGTCAGCAAATGTGGCGGACACCCACTTTCCCTGGTTCTGGCTAATACCCTGGGTCACACACAGTTTTGGCCTAATATATCAAACAGTAAAGAAATCATAAGGAGACCTTAGAATAACATCAATATAATCAGATACTAGGGCTGGGCGATATGGCAAAAATAGAATATCACGATTTTTAAATTGTATTATCACGATCTCGATTTTATCATGATTTTAAAAAAATGATCAGCATAACTAAAATTACATATTAAAAAAGAGAAACATTGAATAAATAAACATATTTATTAAAATTAAGAACAATCACCAGTGCAACATGTAAACATTTACATGTTAGGCTTATATTTACACATTAAAACCTTTTAAAATATGAAATAACTGATTTTAATTGTGATTATTATATAAACTCACCACTCGCAAGATGTAACCTGTGGCCAAAGCATGGCTGTGTGTCCAGCCCTTCAGATCCAGAGCCTTCACCATGTTAGAGCCATAGAGGTCATGTTTTCTTCTTCTGGTTCCACATTTCTAGAACCTCTCTCAGTCCTGCTGCGATCATGTGCTCTCCTGTGTGGTCCTCCGGAAAGGTTGTTTGCAGTGTTGCACTTTGCAGCTCCCAGTTGTTGAAGAAATGAATGGTTACACTCAAATACGACTCAGATGTGTGACTACTGGACCAGAGATCGCTTGTGGAAGCAAAGAACTCCACATTCTTAATATTTAATGCAACTTTCTCTGCATTCAGCGTACATGCGTGGGATCACGGTGTTCGAAAAAAACTTGCAGCTGGGCAACTCGTAGCGCGGATCCAATACTTTTATCATTTTTTAAAATCCCACTCCTTCTACTTGTCGCTCAGGACACAAGTGTTTAACCAAGTGGAACGTTACAGCATCAGTCACGCTGTTCCATCGTTTGCCGTCTCTGCCGTGGGGAGTGAGTTTTGTGATGCCTCTGTTAGCGTTTACTGCTTGGAAGCACTGGCTTTTTAGCTTTAGCTGCTCTTGAGGTGTTGCCATCACTTGCCTTGATGCTCTCCTTGCAAATTATTTTAATTTGCTCTTTGTCGTCTGGTGAAAAGCCAAAGCAGTTCCATATAATGGAGGACGCGTTTCTCTTCGGAACCAAATCCCCATGTTCGCTTTCGGCTGCCGCCATGTTTGTTGTTGTTAGGTTGTACACACGTGAAGGGGGGCGGGCTAATATCACCATGAATCACTCTGATTGGTTTAACGTCAAACAAAGGTGTGATAACGTCCTTCGCTTCTCCGCTGCATATTACATTTCACGGCTGTTTCGTGAGGCTTTCACGGCCGGTGGGAAAAATGAGTGAATCTTGATAAAACGATCTCCCAAAAATGACAGATCGTTAGACATGTAGATCGTTAGACATGTAGATCGTTAAACGGTCTAAAATCGTCACATCGCCCGGCCCTATCAGATACAAATAATTAAAAATTTTTTTAAAAAAACAACCACAATGTGGTCACAACAGAAGTTGTGAAAGTTTCAGGGAAAAAAACATCCTGACCTAAACAAGGTCAAAAACATAACTTAATATTCACAATGGAGTCTGTAGCTTTCTAATGAAAGCACAAACTCTGCTGATAAACGTTCTCAACAGCACCAGGCTTCAGATCCTGACAGTGACAGCTGAGTTTGGTGGGGTGCATTTTGTAAGTCAGTTTTCAGCTGAGCAAAAACCCACCTATCACCAGTAGAGCAGGGAGTGAAAGTAAATATTTCCTCTGACTGAAAAAGTTGCTTTATGATCTTTTTTGTTTTAAAGTATTTTTTTTAATGATTTCATTCTTTTTTTTGTCTTAAATCTTGTTTTTTTTCATGTTCATTCATTTGACATTGTGATCTTTTTTAAATAGTCTTTTTTAATTATTTCTTCTTTTTTTTTGTCTTTTAAAGTGATACTATGCAGTTTTGCTTGCTTTGGGTGCCCTCTGGTGTCCGTTTTAAATCACTGCCATTAAAAAGTTAGCCCATTGTTTCAGCTTATAAACGCCTAAATCTACCTGTTGAAATGTCTCCTCAACCTTCATAGTTTTCTACAGGAGCGGTTATTTACTCCTTCAAAGAAATCAGCTGTGTTCAAGCAGGGAGAGATGGGAAAAAAGCAGGAATCATGAGCTAAAAACACTCCAGTACTAGCATAACAACTAGTCACTTTGGGTTAGCCTAACCCTTGTGAGACACGTGACTTCCTGGGTACCGTGACGGCGACGGAGATTTTGCAATCGTGGTATTCCAGATCTAATCACCAGATGGGGCTAAGTGACTTTTCATTAACTATGTAAAGGGTCATATTAGCACATACTGGCTCAAGGAAAAGATTTAAAAAAATGAAAAAGTTGCATATTATCACTTTAAATCATGTTTATTTTTTATGTTTTGTAAAACAATTATTTTTTTTTAAACGTAAAATAAGGATAAATAAAATGTACTCACTTACCTTCATGAAACCAGTCACCAGTGGCGGCTGGAGACATTTTTTGGGTGGGGTGCATTTTTGTAATCAGATAGAAATAGTAATTAAAAAAAACAAGCACAATGTGGTCACAACAGAAGTTGTGAAAGTTTCAGGGAAAAAAACAACATGACCTAAACAAGGTCAAAAACATAACTTAATATTCACAATGGAGTCTGTAGCTTTCTAATGAAAGCACAAACTCTGCTGATAAATGTTCTCAGCAGCACCAGGCATCAGATCCTGACAGTGACAGCTGATGAACATTTTAACTCTGCTCATAAAAACACTGGTTCTCAGCAGCACCAGGCATCAGATCCTGACAGTGACAGCTGAGTTTGGTGGGGTGCATTTTGCAAGTCAGTTTTCAGCTGAGCAAAAACCCACCTATCACCAGTAGAGCAGGGAGTGAAAATAAATATTTCCTCTGACTGAAAAAGTTGCTTTATGATCTTTTTTGTTTTAAAGTATTTTTTTTAAATGATTTCATTCATTTTTTTTTGTCTCTTAAATCTTGTTTTTTCATGTTCATTCATTTGGCTTTGTGATCTTTTTTAAATAGTCTTTTTTAATTATTTCATTTTGTTTTTGTCTTTTAAATCATGTTTATTTTTTATGTTTTGTAAAACAACTTTTTTATTTTATTTTTACGTAAAATAATGATAGATAAAATGTACTCACTTACCTTCATGAAACCAGTCACCAGTGGCAGCTGGTGACATTTTTTTGGTGGGGCGCATTTTTGCAAGATGGTTTTCAGATTCTGTTCAGTTCCTGTGGAGTGGCAGACCGGGGGGGTGGTCCCGGTAAATTGAATCAAGATTGAAAGACTACAACTCAACTTTCTGTCTCCATCCTCTCCTGTGTGTTGTGTTAAGCTCCTCGTCTCTTCATCAGAAGCTGTCCTGTTGATTTCAACATGTCCTCTTCATCTGCAAGAAACACAAAGAGAGTAGGGTAAGAGCTGGAAATTGAATTTAACTTGAAAGACTAAAACTCACCTTTTTTATCCATCCTCTCCTGTGTGTTGTGTTAAGCTCCTTGTCTCTTCATTAGAAGCTGTCCTGATGATTCCAACGTGTCCTCTTCATCTGCAAAAAAGCACAAGAAACACAAAGAGAGAAAGGTAAGAGTTGGAAATTGAATTAAGATAGAAAGACTACAACTCACCTTTCTGTCTCCATCCTCTCCTGTGTGTTGTGTTAAGCTCCTTGTCTCTTCATCAGAAGCTGTCCTCTTGATTCCAACGTGTCCTCTTCATCTGCAAAAAAGCACAAGAAACACAGAAAGTTTAGAGTGGGTAAATTGAATTAAGATTGAAAGACTACAACTCACCTTTGTGTCTCCATCCTGTCCTGTGTGTTGTGTTAAGCTCCTCGTCTCTTCATCAGAAGCTGTCCTGTTGATTTCAACATGTCCTCTTCATCTGCAAAAAACACAAAGAGAAAAAGGTAAGAGCTGGAAATTGAATTAGAAGAATTACTTGTAGGCCTAATGAGTTTTTTTTTTTATTGTAAATCAAATCATTAATACTTTTTAACATGCTAACTCTAAACATTTTAGCTTGATATTTTAGACCATTTTAACATCACATGAACTGCAAATTAATATAAACTACATTTAAACTGCTACATTTTAATGTGTACACCTTTAATTTATATTTACAACATGTATGTTGCTACATGGAGGTGAGAACATAAGATTGGAGGAGAATGAGACAAATACCCCGAGTTAGATATCTGAAAAAATAGTGAAAAAGAAAAAAGTTTAATTGCAGATTTGCATGAATTACAGAGATGCCATATTTTGCATTAAAACTGCAGAATTTCGCCAAAAGGTAAAAAGTTTGCACCTTCCAAAACAACCCATGGAGTTCTAAAAATCGCCTCCGTTCCTCTGATAACTTCTAGCATTGTTCTCCCTGATCCGTAATAATTTTTTTGCAGTCTATAATACTGCAAAGGTGTCTCATGGTCTGACCGATTGCTACAGCCATAAACACGGCAATAAATCACCATTTCTTTTCGTTTTGCAGTAGAATACTCATTAAATGCGTGCGTTCTGTTTACCTCAATATCTCCAATATGGCGGCTTCCGGTTAGATGACGCAGCGGTGACGCACCGTGAAAACCCTATTAATGTTGCAGACAAAAGTAATGCTTGCTACTGATTTTACTAGTAGTCCTTTTAACCGTGATGATAACATGGCGGGTAAAACTGCCAATGGTTTAATTAATGCCGTAT
Organism: Callopanchax toddi; assembly: GCA_006937965.1. Classification (NCBI taxonomy): domain Eukaryota; kingdom Metazoa; phylum Chordata; class Actinopteri; order Cyprinodontiformes; family Nothobranchiidae; genus Callopanchax; species Callopanchax toddi. The sequence continues at coordinate 364,848 of SSNR01000262.1, read as the reverse complement.
CAAGCTGTATAACCAAGCCAGCAAAGATGCTGTTAAACAGCTAGCTTGTTAGCTATGATGCTAGCTGGTCCTGTAAAGCGACGTGACCAAGATATAACTGCATAAAATCATCACGAACTACATAAATTTGATCATAAATGCAAGCACTCGACACCCCAAGCCAATAACAAGTTTAGGAGTTAAATTTTTTTTTCTTACAGCAAAACACAGAAGTTATCGCGGGTCTTTGAAGTGATCAAATCTCACATTTCTGATGTTAGAAGTTGAGTCTTACCTTTTTCTTCATCTCTGGGGGTTTTATTTGAGGTCACGAAGTAACAGATTATCTGTTGAAGCTTTCATTTGACTAAAATCGTCGAATAAAATGCAAGCTAAACTAGTTTTGACTGTAAGCTTTGAGGACGTGTTGCTTCTCAGCGTTCTGACGCACGAGGAGTAAACATGGAAGTTCTATACGTAGCTTACGCTCCTTGTGCGCTCCGCTGTTTTCACGCACGCACGCAGACAACACGTTTTTGGAATGTTTGTAATGATGTCAGAGTTTCCTGAAACGTTGTGTTTAAATCAAATTATTTAGATCAGACTGTGACATCATCAACAGCAGTCCAGTCTCAGCTGATTTTGGTGACACTAACAGTTTGTATTTTAAAAGTTATTCTTATCAATAATAAAATCTGAGTGAATATTAACCAATAAGTTCTGTTGACGAATCAGCAGGAGCCCACAGGTGTTAGAGGTGATTTAGTGACACTCTAAGTTATTTATAGTTTGTTTATACCGGTAGTTAATCCCATTCTTATACACACAAATGAACCAAAAAGTGCATTGTTCTTATGAAAGTGTTCCTGCATCATCAGAAGTCATCAGAAGGAGGCAGTGAATTTACCTGTGAATTTATTTAGCAAGGCAAGATCAGTCAGAATGAAATGACTGAAACAACAGCTGAAAACTGTGTAGTCTGTAACACACTGCCCTCTAGTGGTCAGTCTGCACACGTCATCACGCTTGGATTTTTTTCTTTTCTTTTCTTCAGTGAAATGTTTTGTTTTTTTTAATAACAAAAATTTTACAATTACAATTTCTCGTAGAGGAAAATATAATACAAAGAACAAGGATTGCTAACAGCAATTCTGCAACACACAATGATAAAGCAATTAGATAAAAGAAAAGAAAAAGAAAAGGAGCCAAATAAAATTCACTAAGCCTTTAGATAGCAAAGATAAATAAATGTACAAATAAAAAGTGGGAGCAGAGAACATTTTGGTCATCCATTCGTAAAAGCAGCAAACGAGAAATGTCCTTATGAATTATAACAAATATGTTAGATTTTTGACATTTGAGTGACAGTAAGTATTGTTTAAACTCATTGATAAACCTTGTAAAAGATGGCAAAACATTCCTCCACTTACTAGAATGAATATGGTATTTGCCTATAAGAATCACAATGTTGATGATATTAGTTAACATATGAGGCAGGCTGTCCATGTAGTATAAAATATGATCTAAATCAAAATGTGGGATGTTCTCAATTCTTAATGACAACCAGTTATGTATCTGTGTCCAGAAATTAGTTGAGACAGAACAAGAAAAGAATAGATGATGCAATGTTTCACAGGTTGAGAGTCACAGAAAGCACACAGATCTACCTCAAATTTAAACCTCTTCCTTAAAAATTCTGCTACTGGGTATATATTGTTGATTATTTTAAAGTGTGTTTCTTTAATTTTTGGTGATAATGGCCATTTCACAAATTTAGAGAATGCCTTTTCCATGAAGGATTGGTTTTTATTGATAGTTTGCATATATCTTCCTGTATTATAACCATGAAAGAGAATGGATTTAAAATGTGAGTTGATGACCTTATTAACAAGTTTCTTGTCTAAAAGATGAACATCACCTACTTTTAGGGCGGGCAGTACTGGTCTAACTACTGAGAATAACATAGTGTTATATATTAGCTGTATTAAAGCCAAAGGAATTGCTTTACACACCCGCTGGTGCTCTTTCTTGGTACAAGCTAGATCATATTTCTGTTTGAAAGACTCAAAATCCAACAGATTAGCATTCGAATCCATCAAGTCAGTTACAAATATGATACCACGCTCAAACCAACTACTAATAAATAATGACTTTCTATTTACAGTTATTACTCTATTATTCCATAGAGTTGACAAATGGGGAGAGAAGTTATGAGTGAACAACATTTTCCAAAAGGATAGAACCTGTTTGTGGAACATAGATAACTTAACAGGAATTTTACTGATTTCAAAATCACATCTTAATACAAATTCAATTCCCCCTAATTTCTTACATATGAAATTTGGTATATGAATCCACATGGAATCAGAATGAGTTAAGCAAGTCTTCAACCAGTTTATCTTAAAAGTTCCTACTAATGATTCAAAATCCAGGGCTGTAACTCCACCTTTATTATATTCTTTGACTAATTGCGATCGTTTAATATAATGGGTTTTGTTTTTCCAGAGAAACTGAAAAATGACAGAGTTAGCCTTTTTGATGTTATTGGGAGAAATATATAGAGAATGGCACGGATAGATTCATTTAGAAATACCTTCCGCTTTAGAGAGAATGACCACCAAATATAGTTATGTCTCTAATTAACCATCGACTCAAAGAACTCTTCATGTTTGTAACACAGCTAGAGATGTTGGAATCCTCTCTTTTATTTGTTTTTCATTAATACAATACCTAGATATTTCACTTCTGTTTTTTACCTTTATTGATGCTATAACAGAATCCAAAATATGGTGAATGGGTAATATTTCACATTTGTTTATATTAAGACAGTCCTGAAGCCTGGGAGAATAAAGATATGGTACTGAGGGCTTTGCTGACCATAGATTTGTCCTTTCGAAACAAGGCTGTATCGTCAGCAAATTGGCTGATTTTAAATTCTTTATTAAAAATAGTAATGCCTTTTAAAATTGGATCTCTTTGAACAATTATCGCCAGTAATTGGGTGGTCAATATAAACAGCTTTGGGGAAATTGGGCAACCCTGTCGAATACCTCTCTTCACCTCGATCCTATTAGTCATTCCAGGATTAAGGGAGACACAACTATATATATTAAAATAAAACATTTTGATTATATTGCAAAAGTTGGCCCCAAAACCCAGATGATTCAAAGTTTCTATCAAAAACGGGTGCTCAACAGTATCAAAGGCTTTGTAAAAGTCTAAAAATAAAACCAAGCTGTCTGTATCAATTAACTCATTGTAGTCGAGCAGATCGAGAATAAATCGAATATGATTATGAATATTTCTTCCTTTCATAAAGGCTGACTGACACTCATAGACTAAATGACATAAACATTTATTTAACCGGTTAGCATAAACCTCAGCTAGTAATTTATAGTCATTGCACAAAAGTGTTATTGGTCTCCAATTATCAAAACATAATTTATCTTTGTTGGGTTTTGGGATTAATGTAATAATACTGTGTTTCATTGTAGGGGAGAGATTAGTTGAACTAATACAGTCTAAGTATGCAGCATCACCCTAATGTCATTCCAGAAATAGGAGTAAAATTCCACAGTTAGCCCATCGATTCCTGGCGATTTGCCCTTAGGCATCCTTTTAATTGCATCATCCAACTCTTCGATCATAAGGTCACTTTCAGTAAAATCCAACAAATCCTTCTTCAGTTGTTTAATGTAACCTTTAATTATCCCCCAAAAAGCAGAGCTGTTCTCCTCCGAATATTGTGACTTAAACAAATTGCTGTAAAATTGAAATATTTCCTCACTTATTTTTTCTGGATCATCGTCACTCCACCCTCGATTGTCAGTTTGTTAATTTTCTTTTTGGTTTGCCTCTGCTTTTCAAGACTAAAGAAATAGGAAGAATTTTTCCCCCTCTTCAATCCATCAAGCTCTTGAACGAACATAAGCACCAGTAGCTTTGTCTAAAAAAAGATTATCTAATTGAGATTGAAACTTATTTAATTGAATATGTTCCTCCATAGATAAATCAAGTTTGCAGCTAAGTTTATTTATACCCTCAATAATTTTTTTCAGTCAAATGTTATAAAACCAGACGTTTCAAAAGTACTCACATTCATTACTTAAGTAGAAGTATAGATACTAGGTTTTAAAATGACTTTTGTAGAAGTAGAAGTATCAACTCAAGCTTTTACTCACGTAAAAGTATAAAAGTATTGGTCTCAAAACTACTTAAAGTATAAAAGTAGAAGTAATGTAAGGGAAAAAAATGCCATTAATGACATAAGCTTGGGCCACGCCGTGGGGCCTGCAGTGCGCTACTCCATTTCTCAAAAACATTTTTCTAAAGGCCATAATAACTATAATGTTATATTATTATAGTAAATGTTAATGTTGGAAAAATTTTGGATGCACTAGAGGGCAACCTGTTTCAGCCTCATATATTCCCATTGAAAATAAATGCATTTTAGTAGAATGCAAATATAAGTGTTGTAAAGGTGCAAAACGTCAAACTTCAAAGGCATCTCAAATTTTAGATTACAGGATTTTACTGTAAAATAAGAGTTAAATGCTGTAAAATCCTAGAATACTGTAGTTTTTACAGGTATTTGTTGGGATATTACAGGGAAACCTAATTACAACAAGTTACTGTAAAATAATACTGTTAATTATTGTGAAATGCTGGTAATTTTTAACAGTGCACTCTTTTTGGAGTCCCTGGGACACGTGCTAAATGGTGCTCCAACTGGGGCATTATCTCGCTGGGGGACTTCAATACTCATGTGGGCAATGGCAGTGTGACCTGGAGGAATGTGACTGGGAGGAACGGCGCTCCCAGTCTGAACCCATGTGGTGTTCTGTTATGAAACTTCTGTGCAAGTTGTAGTTTGGTCATAACAAACACAGTGTTCCAAAGGTGCGTTTATTAAAGAAACTAAGGCTATGACTAGAAAAACAAAAGACCTGTGACTGAACAGAACAGATGAGACAAGAAACAGAAGGGTTTAAATACTGTGGAGGAAAATCAATGGGACAAGAAACACCTGATGACAATTAACACGTGAGGGAGGGGTGAGAACAGGCGTAAGGAACAGACATGAACTAACAAGACAAGACAGACAGGGAATCATTACAGTTTATAATAATTATTATCGCACAATATGACATGAAAAAGCTATAAAAAATCATGTAAAATTGAAATAATTTTTTAAATAAAAGTAAAGCCTAATGGGCCACCCCCCACCCCCAAAACTATGGAGTTATTTTCATATTTTTGGCACAAATGGAACCCCATATATTTGTGCTGTTAAACTACGTCTCCCATGAGCCTCAGTCAGCGACTTCATGAGACAGGAAGTAAACACAGAAGCGTATCATCATCATAAACGCTGACGGTGCCGTGACAGACCGTTCAGGTTGCATGTTTTATTGTCTTTTATTGTTAAATTGTTACTGCGGACGTTGCCATTCGGTCACTAAGGATGCAGCTAACGCGTTAGCATAATGCTACGTAACCTGTGCTAGTTACGTGGGCGTTGACAGAATGTATCTAGAAAATAATCAAATTCTGCCCTGTTTCTCGATAGTAATGACACACATTTTCCTTCTGGGTTCAGATGGTTTCATAGCAGTGCTACCTGGAGGGACTTTAACAGGCCGAATGAACATCTGTTGAGTGTTGTTTACTCTGCGCATCATCACTAAACCGATCATCACACTTCTGGTGTTTGGTTTGGGTTTAACAGCATTAGTCGGTCCAGTCTGGTGGTTGTGTTTATATCTGTGGTGTTTTAGATGAATACTTTAACGGTAATCTATTAGTGAGTCATCGCGAGAAGTGTGAAGGTCAACTAGATGTGTTTAGTTGATAAAATAATCAGATGATGTTTAAAGTCATAGTATGTAACCTTCATTCATCATTTAAGTAAATTGTTTATTATTATTATCATGTGTTTTCGCAGTCCTGATCATTCATTCATTAAATTATCATCATCATCATCACTGGATTTTAACCCTTTAAATGCTAGTTTGATGATGCTACTTAATGTAAAAACCCAACATTAAAATTGATTGAAATCTACATGAATTCACTAACTGTTGTTGTTCCACCCTTAAGTTAAATGAGAAAAGGGGTCCATGTTTTTGTGGGTTCATGTAAATTCAATACAACTCAAAGATTTGATGAAATGACAAGTGTTTCATGTTTGGACCTATGAGGGGAAAATAGATGATTTTACAGGCAAACATAAAACTGACTATTTTGACCATTTATCTCCAAAAAAACCCCACATAACATCACAAAATGCATGATTATTTTTCATAATTTATCAGTATTCAAATTTGTGGTTTTAATGGAACTTAATGGGACGTTCTTTGTTCTCCAGCAGTGTTGGGAGTAACGCGTTATTAAGTAACGCGTTACAGTAACTACGTTACTATTGCGGTAACGAACACGGTAACGCGTTAGTCTCCCAAAATCAGGAACGCGTTCCTCGTTACTGGGCTTTTTTTAGGCTCGTTATTCGTTACTTTGCATCAGGCGGGCCCGGCGCCAGCGGGAAGAAACGGAGGATGCGTGTGACCTTATAATGGGGGGCAGCCGGTCACGAGTCGCACCCTGCTCACCTGTGAGCGCTCCTCCGTGCAACGCAGCGGGAGCCGAGGAGGACACCGCTGCGACTCCCACTGGCGACGTCTGTTAGACCCAACAATGGTTCGATTGTCTGTCCGGCGGAAACTCCAGAGGCTGAGATCCCTCCTGTCCTGTCGAGGTGACAGAGGCAGCTGCGGGCTACAGCTCTGATGGTCCTGCTCAGGTGGATCAGCTTCACGACCCGTTCTCCTCAGACCTCTGCACCTGTTCCATCCCGCCGGATGGTGAGTGGACTCAGATAGGAGCGAGAGACCCAGAAACCGGGTCTTCACCTCAACACCGGGCCGATCTGGTTCATCTGCTCCTCCTGGTCTGAGGTGGCCCGGGCCGGAACTCTAACCGCCCGCGGTTCCCGGAGGCCGGAGTCACCTCCGCCTCATCTGGAGCTCTCCAGTCGCTTCTCATCTTTATCAAGTTTCGAACTTTCCACCTGCTACAACGAGACGGCAGACCCGCCTGCAGCTGGTCGCGCTGAGCTGTGTACTGGACCTGGTCTCATCCTCTAGGCCCACGCTGAGCCATCCAAACACAGCAGGTGGCTCGTTAGAGTTGGAGTTTTAGCAGCTTATCCTGTATGTCATTGTACGTTTTTGGACCGTGAGAAGGTGAAACCACTGGATTTAACAAAAACTAAGATGAAAGAGTCGGAGTTCGTCGTTGCTTGTCGGTTTTTTGGACGTAGCTGTGCTGCTGGTTCTGAAAAACCGTGTCACTCTGTTCTGATAGCAGCCTGTGGTCAAAGCTGAGTGGAAACTAAGATCTCCTTCTGAGGAGACTGAACTCATCAGTCATGAGAAAACAGCAGCTCTACTGAATAAAGTAGGATGGATCAACATTAAATATATAAGTTGGTTTATGGACCATCCTGTTGTTTTGATTGAACGTTTTTGTTACAAAAATTTTAGTTTGATGCAACTTGAAATGAGTTAGGAGTGATAACTGTTGAAGTTCTGGTCTATTTGATACCGGGCTGTCAGAAAGACAGAATAAAAAAGTGTAACTGATGAACTGATCGCCTCTGAAAGATCCACCAGTAATTTACATCACTGTATGAAGCCCTCAGCATCAATAAATCACAGTACATTTAGGTGGGTCATTTATAATATATCATTGTTTTAATTATAACATAGTTACTTTCCCTAGTAACTAGTTACTTTGAAAGTAACGAGTAACTTAAAGTAACTGAGTTACTTTTGAAAGAAGTAAGTAGTAATGTAACTAAGTTACTAATTTAAAGTAACTTACCCAACACTGTTCTCCAGTGACTTAAGAAGCATTTAAAGAGTTAAAATCTTGATCATTTAATTTTATGTCTTGATCAGGACTGAAGCTGATTAAAATATTCAACCCAAAAAAGTATAAATTATTTCAATCAGAAATATGTATATCGCAGTTTTTGGAAGTGAACATGTTTGTTCTCTAATGACTCCTGATAAGGGATAAAAAGACTTCTTGATTTTAAACCACAGAACACAATGCACCTGATTCTGTTACCTCACATTAAACTGTCTTCTGTAATAATCTGGATAGGATTTTTATGAAAAAGAAGTTTATTTGAGGCTTGATTATTTGAAACCTCTCAGCCTAATATGATAGTTACTAAATCTGTCTTTTATTCTCTGCTTTGTTTTTCAAGATGTGATGCTTCCCCACCATGTGTGAACTCTGCTCGGAGGTGTTTCTGTAGGAGCTCCTGGAGGATCATGGCTGAGGTTTTGGGACAGAGAAGCTTGCTGGGCTTTGGTGTGGTGTTGGCATGGCTTGTGCTCTTTCACCTCCTGGTCAACGTCTGGCTTCTGTGTGTGTTCACCAGCCTGCTGTTGGTGATCGGTGGCTGGTTCGGCTCGCAGGCCATCCTGGAGTCAAACAGTGAGATTCACCTGGAGAGGTTTATCACTCTGGAACAGGTAAATGTACAGTAAAGTAAAAAGTACAAACATTAAAATAAGTAAATTAGGGAACACATTAAATTCTATTTTAAATATAATGTAAAAATGTACTCACTAAGAAACATAATAAATACATTTATATGATTTTTACCAGAAAAATGACATTTTACAGTTTAAAAGTACAGACACATTAAAAAGATAACTTGAATGAAAAGAGATGAAACATCAGGAAAATGCCATTTAAAAATCCTCATTTAACACTCAGTTATACTATCTTTAAATACCCAGTTTTATTCATCTGGAGGGATTTATCACCCAAGAACAGGGAAATGTACAATCAAGTCACAGTTTCATTTTTTATTAGTCAAAAACAGCCAGAAAACATTTATATTCTGGAAACAGAAGAACTGGACATGCATCCATTCATGCCAAGCTGTAGTTTGATCTCATTTGTCGTTTTGCAGATTCAGTCATCTGATGAGGATGAGCAACGTTTGAACCAGGAGATCCACAGTGCTGTGAAAAAGATCATCAGGGACTTTGTCACTTCCTGGTACTCTACTGTGTCCTCAGAGAGTCACTTTGAAATGGAAGTCCAGGAAGCCATGATCTCCTTGGCCATGGAGCTGAAACAGCGTGCAAGACATGTTGATAGGAAGGTAGGAGGCTTAAAGAACACACACATCATGCGCTTTATCTGCACTGGGATGTCAGATTTCTGCAAAGACTTGAGTTTGAAAATATGTGTATGAAGGATAGCCTCAGGTCTCATGTGAGTTTAAGTAATAATTATGTTTTTCTAAAAGAACCCAATGAACCAGATATTTAAAAAATACCTTTTTATATTGGTAGTTAGAGATAGAACAATAATCAGTCTGAACAATAAATCTACCCAACCGATTTGGTTAGTAGGCGGATATTTGGCATTTTAAAAATCGATTATTAGTTGTGTCTGTTCATATTTAGCAGAAAGAGGACAATGCAGCAGCTCTCTGCACTTCACTACTTAGTTCCTTAAAATAAAGTGATTTATTTCCCAAAGCCATTACCATAACTGTGCTCTAAGCTTCAACATGCACAGTTCACCAGATACCTAACAGTATTAACTACACCTGTTAGTGTTTTTGAAGAGTCTCGTGTGTATTTCACCATTTTTAGTGAAACTGAATAAAACTTTAAATAAGTGAAGTTTCAGATGTTGAAAACCAAGCTTGTTTTTTAGTGCAACATGTATGTTTTTTTTTTTTTTCATCCTGCAGGAACTGACACAGAACGTCCTAAACTTATTGGGTGGCCACCTGCAGGACTATCTTAGAGCCAAGGAGCTGGTGGTGGAGAAGGAGCATCTCTGGAAAGTGTATTCCAGCATTACCACGCCTCACCTCGCCATGAACAGCAACATGGCAGAACTCAACTATGTCAGAGCGGTTGTTGATTTGTTGTTGCATGTTTTGGTGCCATCGCCTCATTTAGAAACCCGCACAGGACGATTTGTTGTAGGAGAACTCATCACCTGCAATGTCCTGCTCCCACTTGTTGCTAAGTTGTCTGACCCAGACTGGTTAAACCTGCTTTTGATTGAAGTATTTGGTAAGTCGAGCGTGGTGCAGGAAACGACACAAGAGCCACCGACGTCCTCCCTACCTCCACCTTCTGCTGAGTCAGAGATGGTTCCTCCCCAGCAGGCAGTGCAGGAACCTCAAATGAATAGTGAGGTTTCTCCACAAAGACCAGAGATGGAGCTGATTGATAACTCGGACATGGCTGTGCCGGAGCTTTCTGCCTACGATGTGACGGACTCTTTGGAGGTAGAATTTTCACACGCCTTCGCTGACGAAGATGAAGCTACTCAGCCCTGTTTAAGGCACTACATGAGAGGAAGAAAGTCAAACCCTTTCTACCAGGAAAATGACTCCGACCTGGACTCTCCTTTAACTGACTATAAACCAAGTTCTACTGATTCTCTGCTCCTGATTGGCCAGGAAGAGGGTCTATTTGATGGCTCCAAAGATTTTGCTTCAACTGCTGAAAGCAACAATGGAGTGGACTTGGAGGATGTTTGCTCCAGTCCAGTGGATGGCTTGTGCCCTAAAGTCCTGGTAAATTCAGCACTAGTGGAGCATCCTAATGACAGTGGCATATCTTTGGCTAGAGCAGCAGATGAGGCTTACAGCATCAGCAGCCTTCAGGACCTGGACAGAGAGGGCAGTTTGTCTGCAGTAAACCCAAACAGAGAGCTGCTCTTAGGCATCGAACAGACTGGAGCAGGTAATGAACTGACCGTCACAAGTCCTCTGCTGAGTGGTTCTCCAGTTTCAACGTTTAGTTTTGAGCCTCTCAGCAGCCCTGAAGGACCAGTCATCATCCAGAACCTTCGCATCACAGGCACCATCACTGCTAAGGAACACCGTGGAACTGGCTCTCATCCCTACACGCTCTACACCATCAAAGTACGTAAATCAGTTTCACAGTTCATAATTTCTTCTTTTTAGCTGCTAAGTTTTTGTAATCCAGTTGTTTGGTGGTGTTTAGCATTAGCAACGCCTCTAAATTAGTGATTCTCAACTAGTCGGTCACAACCCACTAAAGTAGGAAAGCCTGAATTTCAGCATCTTTGTTTGGACCACTTCAGACAGGTTGATCAAAGCCCAGTTTTCAGCTAAAATGAGACATGCTAAACAGCTTAAGCACAGCCTAATTTTTAACATCAGTGGACAATGAGGTGGCCGTAGATCAGGCAAGAAGAGAGTTTGTAGGTTGATCTGTGGATCAGGGCTCAATCGAGAACACCAAGATTGGCAAATTCTCCACTAATGCCCTGTGCTCTTCACAGATGAAAGCAGGTTTACACTGAGCACATCTGACAGAGTTTGGAGATGCCATAGAGAAAGTTCTGCTGTCTGCAACATCCTGTGAAGAGCACAGGGCGCCAGTGGCAAATTTACCAATCTTGGTGTTCTCTGGCAAATGTTGAACGTCCTGCACGGTGTTGGACTGTAAGCGTGTGGACGTCGGGCCCTCATACCACCCTCATGGAGTCGATTTCTGACCATTTGAGCAGACACATGCACATTTGTGGCCTGCTGGAGGTCATTTTGCAGGACTCTGGTGATGCTCTTTCTGTACCTCCTTGCACAGAGGTGAAGGTAGTGGTCCTGCTGCTGAGTTGTTTCCCCCCTACAGCCTCCTCTACATCTCCTGATGTACTGGCTGTCTCCTGGTAGCTCCTCCATGCTCTGCACACTACGCTGACAGACACAGCGTGTTGATGTGCTATCCTGGATGAGCTGCACTACCTGAGCCACCTGTGTGGGTTGTAGACTCCATCTCATGCTACCACTAGAGTGAAAGCACCACCAGCGTTCAAAAGTGACCAAAACATCATCCAGAAAGCAGAGGAACTGAGAAGTGGTCACCACCTGCAGAACCACTGTTGTCAAAGAGACCACTTTTCTTCAAATGAAGGACGTAGAAAGTGGACTATTTTCAAAATGACACATGACAACCAAACCTGGGAGGACTGTGTCTCTGTTTAACTTGTGTAAGGGATTTGTTTGTCAACACTTCTGCTAATGGAATGTGTAAAATTAAAGATTGCAAATTTAATTTAGCCTGCAGGCAGCAGCCACTCACACATTAGCTCACAGCTCCACTAAATGATCTGTATTCTAATCTGTTTTGGTCTTCAGTATGAGACATCAGTGGGTTGTGAGACCCCAGGAAGCATCCAGTCAGGCTCTGATGATGTAGACGTCCTACAAACAGGTGGTGAGACTCCGCTGTCCATCCAGCCTGTAGCCTATCACATGGTCAACAGACGATACAGCGAGTTCCTCAACCTGCAAACTAGGCTTGAAGAAAAAACGGAGCTGAGGAGACTCATCAAAGGTTTGTGTTTGTGTCTTTTGTTCTGCTCAAGTCAACATTTGAAAGCTGGTCTTTTTAAAATCCATGCATACATTTTGTCTTACTTGTTTGATCTTGAAGCTTCAATCATTTGTTTCAGGTGTGAAAGGTCCAAAGAAGTTATTTCCAGACATGCCGTTTGGAAACATGGACAGTGACAAGATCGAGACCAGGAAAGGACTCCTTGAGACCTTTCTGAAGGTCGGTGACTTTTATTTCACAGCACTTCATGTTTTAATATTTTATCTTTTAACACTAACGCATGCTCTGCTTGAACTGTTTGTCTTTCAGCAACTATGTGCCATCCCTGAAATTGCCAACAGTGAAGAGATGCAGGAGTTCCTTGCTCTCAATACAGATGCCAGGATTGCCTTTGTTAAAAAGCCCTTCATTGTGTCGCGCATAGATAAGGTAGAATCCTGAACCTTCATTCTGACGATGATTTACTCAGGTTATCTTTGTCTACAATGTGTTTGCTGATCTGAAACATTAAGTGTGATGAGTCTGGAAAAAAAAAAACGTCTCGTCGTCGTCGTCTTCTTCCGCTTATCCGGGTCCGGGTCGCGGGGGCAGCATCCCAATTAGGGAGCTCCAGACGGTCCTCTCCCCAGCCACTTCTACCAGCTCCTCCGGCAGGATCCCAAGGCGCTCCAGGGCCAAACCAGAGATATATTTTCTCCAGCGTGTCCTGGGTCGACCCGGGGGCCTCCTGCCGGCAGGATATGCCTGAAACACCTCCCTGGGGAGGCGTCCAGGGGGCATCCTAACAAGATGCCCGAACCACCTCAGCTGGCTCCTTTCGACATGGAGGAGCAGCGGTTCTACTCCGAGTCTCTCCCGGATGTTCGAGCTCCTCACCCTATCCCTAAGGCTGAGCCCGGCCACCCTGCGGAGAAAACTCATTTCAGCCGCTTGTATCCGCGATCTCGTTCTTTCGGTCATTACCCAAAGCTCATGACCATAGGTGAGGATTGGGACGTAGACCGACCGGTAAATCGAGAGCCTTGCTTTCCGGCTCAGCTCCTTCTTCACCACAACAGACCGGTTCAGCGTCCGCATCACTGCAGACGCTGCCCCAATCCGCCTGTCGATCTCCCGCTCCCTCCTTCCCTCACTCGTGAACAAGACCCCGAGATACTTGAACTCCTCCACTTGAGGCAGGATCTCTCTCCCGACCTGGAGTTGGCAATCCACCCTTTTCCGACCGAGAACCATGGCCTCAGACTTGGAGGTGCTGATCCTCATCCCAGCCGCTTCACACTCGGCTGCGAACCTCCCCAGCAAGAGCTGAAGGTCAGAGCCTGATGAAGCTAGGAGGACCACAAAAGAAAAAAAAGGAAAAAAAAACAACAAAAGAAATCTGTAAGGAGGGCAAATAGGGACGACATTAGCTCAGTTGGTAGAGTGGCCGGTCTGGTAACCGGAGGGTCACCGGTTCGATCTCCAGCTCTGGCTGGGTTAGATTGTCGTTGTGTCCTTGGGCAAGACACTTCACCCAACTTGCCTGTGTGACTGTGAGTGTGACTGCGTGTGAATGTTGGTGGTGGTCAGAAGGGCCGATGGCGCAGAATGGCAGCCTCACTTCTGTCAGTCTGCCCCAGGGCAGCTGTGGCTACAGACGTATGTCGTAGTTTACCACCACTGGTGAGAATGACTGTATGAATGAATAATGCAACTCTGTAAAGCGTCTTTGAGTGACCTGAAAAGCGCTATATAAAACTGATGCATTATTATTATTATTAAATACATTTTCACAGCACTAAATCATTCTCTTTAAAATATTTCACTGTGTGATCTTTGTGCACAAATACAAATCCTTTCTACAAAGTCATTCGTTTGTACCTAAAATCCTCCAGCAGGTTTATTTTGACAGACTTCATCCTTTGATCTTGTGAGGCTGATGAGATCATTTAAAAGCTCAAAGTCTTAGTGACACACATCTTAGCCCGTATGTGTAAGAATGTGTGTATGCTCTAGCCTTTTCTGTTCAGCTGTAAATCTGTGTGTTCTGTGTGTAGATTGTGGTGAATGCCATTGTGGACACCCTTAAGACGGCGTTTCCTCGTTCAGAACTTCAGAGTCCTACAGAGGACAACGAGACAGAGGTGGATGGAGGGAAACTCTGTATGGAAAAGAAGAGCAAGTATGGTTTATCTCTTATTTCTCATTTACTCTATAAAATAGGTTGATTCAGCTTTTTAAAGAAGTTTATAATATGTTATTTAGACTTACATTAATCAGTTAATCTGCATCCACTAAGTCCTTTTTAGTGTTTTCTGCTTAGTTTTACTAGCAGAGTTTGGAAATGGAAAAACTCCCAGTACTTTGTTACTATGGGTGTGTATTGGCAAGAATCTGGCATTCTGATATGCATCACGATACAGGGGCAATGATACGATATATTGCAATACTACAAACAATACAATATATTGAGATATTTATGAATTTAGTTGTTGGAAAACTGTCACAGCTGAACAGAAAAGTTAGCGTCTTCAGTTGTCCGCTGAGCTGAATCAATTCACTTTATTCCAAAAAAAAAAAACGTAATCAAATTATTTTATAGTGATTTTTTTGCATTGGTCAGACAGAAATACATAATAAAATCTAAATTTTATTGAACAAGAAGAAGTATAAGGTTTGTTTTAATGATCTGTAAATCTTTATAGAAAACATAATGAGTCTTGGGTAATATGAAAAGGGTCTGTCATGTTTGTCATAATTAAAGAAAAAGCATGGGGGGGGACCACGGTGCATCATGTAGAGCTGCAGTTTTCCTGAACGCTGACTGAACTTCGCTCACACTTCACTGCTCAGTGTCTTGTTTTAGTTTTATTCTTCTTTTTGTCAGAACAGAAATCAGCATTCTTTATTTTTATAATTAGCATATTCTGGAGGAAATGCTGATAATTGATTGACAGACTGCAAAATCAAAACCACAGACAGCAGCATTGTGTGTTAGTGCCGTCACACCATCAGACAATGTGCTGAAATACGGACAGAAGTTTAGTATAAGTCACTGAGATCCTGGAAGGAAGTCCCAGAAACCTTAGCACACATCTTCACAGTGCCCCGCGGGTCATTTATCTGATAAACAGAAAGTGGCCTGTGCCAACAGATAGTGAAGAGGGAGAAAAGATTGAATAAAACAAGAGTCAAACATTTCTATAAATGTTGTATTAATGACAAAGCTTCCTCTAAAGGTGTTCTTAGGCATGGGAACAGTTATTGAATCCTTCCAACGACGAGACACCATGTTTTTAAATTTAAAGTTTCTAAAGATTGTAATTGTTAAAGGCCTTAATACAGGATTAAGTATTGGCTATTTCTGATTGTTGGGGTTGATGTATATTAGTAATTTTTGTGCACGTGACTCTGAATTTGTTTGAATGATCGTAGGTCTCGTCTGAAGCTCTCCAGTAAAAACATCCCCTTTGTGAACGGCTCAGACATCAGACCACCAGTTCTGCTTGGTTGGGACCAAACCGACAGAGTACGTCCCCCTGGATTCAGCTGATATACTGAACAGTTCTTTTTATTTCTCTAAACAATACCACTGACGCTAACTTAGTTCAAACCTTCTTTTCTTTGTTTCATTCTCTTGCTGTGCTCCCACAGGTGTTTAATGGGATGTTTTTGGAAGATTTACGATCCTTCATCACCGAACAGGAAATGCTGTCAGTCAGAAGAGTGTTGGAGCTGGAGGGCAGTCCAGTGCTGGGACAGTATGTCGGCTATGTGCATCCTGTCGGGAAGGGAAAGCGGAATCAGGAACACGGTAAGGAAGAGCCTCGATCTTCAGATCTGTCAAAGCTGCTGCAAGTTTATAGAGCATCTCTAAATATTTAAGATAAAAACCATCAAAGAGTTGGGATTATTAATTGCAATGGGCATACCATAAATAAACAAATCAAACACACAAAAAGTACTCATGTTTAGTTGATGAACATCTTGGAAGTGAATGTTTTTCCTCATGCACTCATTGTAGTGTTGGCCTGAAGGTGGGGAATTCCACCATAGTCTGGCTGAGTGATCATTTTTCTTGCTTTTCTCAGTCACTTGTTTATTCCAGAGATCCTCAGTCAGTACCTCCATCATCATTATCCTCGTCGTCACACACAGCTAAGCTAACACTACTTTAGATGTACGACTGTAGATGGAAACACTGAAGTCTGCAGCTGAACTGGAGTCTTCCTTCCTTTTCTTTACTCTGTTTTTGTGACTCATCCTGGCATTTCTGCTTTCGTTTCCCTTTGACTAATTGATTCACTGACTTTACTCCATTTACATGCTGGACTCTCACCATGAGGCTCTGCAGAAACAACTTTGTTCTACATTTCAGTTGCTTAACAGTTTCACGGTGCTGATGTCTCTAAACTTTCTGCTTTAGTTGATTAAATAGAAATTGAGGAAGAGAGCGAGGAAGAAAAAGCAGGAAGTGAAAGTGGGACGTTTTAGTTAAATTAGGTGTGACTGCTTCAGTGTCTGTTCTCTCTGGAGGTGAAACTAGAAGTTGGTTATTACTGCAGTAAAACGTGTTTATATGGCAGCATTTGATTATCACCTCGTAAAGCTTTTATTTCTATATACTTCATATCTCTATTCTATCTTTAGAATTATTATTTGAATCTTGAATCTTTGTGGACAACTCCAGTCTTCTTAAATAGACATTGCTGGTGGCAATCTGGATGTTTTTGTACATAAAACATGTATTTGTGCAAGTACATGTGTATGTAAACTTGATTTCTTCTAGTTGTTTTCTGCAAATCCTGCAGTGTCTGAAATGAACCACAAGAGGGCAGTGTTGCAGTAATAAATAGGTGACGTGGAGATGAGTGTTTATATAAAGTGGACTTTTATAAATTGAATATAATATTTTGTCATTTTTTTGAGTGATTATTTGTCAGGCAGATGCTGCTATATGTTCAGCCAGGATGCATGCTGAACTTAGCCTGTAGCCCAGCAGTTATCTTGTATTTGTTAATGAGTCTCATGTATTTATGTGTTGTTGTCTCTGCAGGGGAGATGACTCTGGCTGAGGTGGTTCTGAACATCCTGTGTCTGCTGATGAAGGAGCAGTGGAGCTGGCTGTGCACTGAAAACATTCAGAGGACCGTCAGGTTGCTGTTTGGAACCTTCATTAACAGGTGACACCTTCAGTTAATTTAACATGTTTGATGCAACAAGAGAGGGTGGAAGCTTGACCTCATTTAAAGTGAGAGGAAACACCATTGATCTGAAGCTATGGGTGATTGTGGCCTAGATCAGGGTCAAACTCATTTTCATTTCGGACCACATAAACATCATGAATGTCCTCAAAGGGCCGGTTGTGACAGAATGTATTGATAAAACGATCCAGTAACAAAGTGTTTAAATATTAATAAATAGCAAATTTGGCAACCTTAAGCATCTATTTTTCTTTTCTTGGATATTTTGGGAAAACGTGTATATTTCTCAACTTCATCTCTTGCTAATTCAAAGTCAACGTGTCTTTATTTGTCTCCCTTGGGAGACATTAGCTTTAGTTAAACATCAATATGACAACACTACCCTCTGGTGGCAGGGTGCTGTCATTGCACATGATAGATCTACTTCAGGTTAAGCTTCTTTGATTTGACAGTTATGATTTTTAATCTCTGGAGGGCCACATGAATAGTTATGGCAGGCTGTATTAGGCCCACGGGCCTTGAGTTTGACACCTGTGGCCTAGAAGAAGAGAGGCTGCCCTCCATGTGGGTTCAGTCCAGCCTGGCCATGTGTTGAAGCATCCTTGGAGACTGGATACTGAACCCCCAACTGCCCTTTAGGTCACCCTAGGAAAAGAGGTTCCTATCTCAATGGGATATATGTTTAAATAACAGTTAAAAATGTTAAATACATCAAGTTGTTGGTTATTTATGATTGAAAAAATTAAGTATGTAATAGCTTGCTTCTGATGTCTTAACAATCAATGAATTTCTAACCATTTTTCATTGAAATTTGTCTCAAATATAAAAAAAAAGTAATTTTTAAAAATAGAATTTTAGGTTAGATCGCTCTGTATATCAGAATGCTGCAACACAAAGCATGAAGTGAGCTGACAAACAACTAGCATGACAGTAAACCTGCATTGTAAACACAGGTTTTATGGAATTTTGAGTTTTCTTTAACTGGTTCTGGTAGTAAAATATTAAAAAGCAACTGGTATAATTCATGTCATTTTGCTATAAAGTTTTCATGCACTTATTGTAAAACATTGGGATGAGAAAACTGCTCAAACAACCATTACCTACTGTCATCTTAAATGTACTGTATAATATCAGGTTCATGTCATTGTTGGTCAAAGTTACAAGGAGCCACATCAGAGGGGGTTAAAGAGCCACATGTGGCTCCAGAGCCGCAGGTTGCAGACCCCTGGCCTGGGCCATGCAATCCTGCATCTCCTCACATTTCCTACCAGGTTACCACCTCAGATCTCTTGGTTTCAATAGCAATAGAGCAACTCTGTTCTTTAATAGGATGTTATGTTCTCTAACGAGCTGCAGCGCTGAGCAACAGACAGTCTCACATCATCACTCCTGCTCATGAACTTGTGTAGGAACCTCAGATAAAGATCTGCAGAACTAGACAATGGTTTGTAAAATTATTCCATGTCAACTGCATGTTATTTGCATGATGTCACAGGTTTCATTTCATTCCAGACCATAGTTTAATCTCTTTTCACATACTGGTGGGTTATAATCCATCAGATCATGGTTGTTTTGACACCAGTGGTAAGGCAACAATAAATTCTACCTCTGAATTTGCAGAAATATTAAATTCTATGTTTTTAATGTTTTACTGTTACCACATATCAACAGACCTGGTCTTTACCTCTTTATAGTTGAGATGTTTCAGCTACTTTGATGGGATCATGTAGAACATTTGCTTTGCTCTGTCACAGAGTCTCTTTTGTGGGTTTTGGATCCCTGCTGTGGTCTGAATGTCTGACCACAGACTGTCTGGAGTTTTTACTTTATGTATTTCTAGTAAGTCGGCTGTGCCAAAATGTCAGTGAGCAAAGAGCTTTGCTCATTCTTCTTTCTCTTCACTTGTACTTTCTGAGTAAATCTCTTTGCTGCTGCAGCTTCAAGTGTTTTCAGCTAGAATTTCTGCTGCAAATAAATGATGGAAACTTGTATAATTTTGGGGGGCTGCTGTTTTTGCAGAGTGAGCCAAGTCAGGGCATGAAGACATGTGTCTCCTGGAGGGGATTCCATAGAGAGGGGCTGTTTATGAGCTGGAGAGGGGCTCTTGTACAGTCATTAGTCAAAAGGAGAGGATATTTTTGACAAGACTGTGACTGCATCTTAAAAATACAGGGCATTACTATTTATACTAGGCCTCCATAAAGATATCCTCTCTTTGTGTTTGGAGAAACCTACGTTCACCTTTTGATTACTCATCACTTGTGTTTTGTTGTAATGTGGATTCATGCATGTACATACATACATGTCTGCAGTGTTTGGCCCTGAAGCTAACTCCCCAAACACGTGTTAGACAGGTTCAACTGCTGCTCCCAGTATCCTGAACACGCAGGTTCTGGTGTGTGGTGACCTCACACTCTCTGCAGTGTCAGAACCAGAATAGCATTTTGCTTTACATTGGTACTCAAACCTCTATTTTAAGAAATACCAGCACCAACCAAGTATGAAAGCCTTGTGCTTTAGTTTGCACCATTTATATTTTGGGCAGCAGTCTGTCAACATTGTGGTGGTTGCTCAGAGAGTGGCCACTTTCTCCTCTCATTAACGAGATGAAACTGGGAGCTGTTCCTAATGGGAATGTGGTACATGAAACTATATCTGACAGATGACTGTGTTCCAGTACAACACACCCAGCACATAACAATAGATGGTTGAAACTTCTAAATGAAACCAATCCGCACTAACAGGTAAAAATGAACGTTACTTTTAGGTTTCCTTACAAAACACACAGGACAACTTAACTTAGTAATCATGTTTGGATTTTTTTCATGAATGTTTGAAAGCATCTGGAGCAGAACGTTTGGTCTTCAGCTAGGATTTTAAGATGGTAATCACATGAAGTGTGTTTAGATGCACTTTCTCTTCACAGACAGACTAAGATGAAACAGATGTTAGTTTCCATTCCAAGTTGAGCCTCGAAGCTTGGCTGGACTGTAAATTCACCTGATTGTGACTTGAGGATTATGATGGTTTATTCCACCACTTTCCTCAGGACTGAAATATGCTCTCATGGTATTCAGATAATTTATAATTAAATCACATCAAAAATGCTTTATTAATCCCAGAGTCATTGTAGCTGTTCTTACTGTAGTCAGGAAGGATTTTATGTAGCGGTCTGTGTTGTAGAGGATCTAGAGACACTGTTGTTGAATTAAGGTAACAGTTCAGTATCTAGGCTGCAGAGATGATATTTCACAGTAGCATATCCTGAATTATACCATCTGTTTTAATAAGCACTGATCATCCACCTCCAGCGCCCCCTATTGACGGGCCACCATTGGTTGTTGCTGTGGTTACGCATTATAACAAGTTGCCAAAAATTAAGGAAAGTTGCAGCAACATTCTTTCAAGCTGGACAACATTCAAACCACTCAAATAGGGAAACCCTCTCCTCTCGAGGGACATCTGACTTTGTAAACAAAGTGTTTTTGTCCCGCGTCTTGTCTGGTCTATGTTTTGTAGAAGGACATTGCACATCTATGAAATATTCATGACTAGTATGTGTACTATACCAGTTTAAAAAAAGAGTAGGTTCATGTTTTTTCAGTGGCTGATCCCAGTGCTGGTTTTTTACAAATCAATGCAGCCAATGGCCAATTTTAAACACTTTCATTTTTTTGTATGTGTTTATTTCAGGCCAACGTGTGTTTTTACTTTTAACAAAAGTTAAATAATTGCATTTAAAAGATGCATTTAACACTTAGAAGAGTCTAATTGCTTTAAAAATGACAATTTTCTTTGCAGGCTGGTTGAAGCAGCAGCTACTTCATTTTTCCACTTGGTATTTGGATAAATATGCAGAAACATGACTGAGAGCTGATTTGTTGTAATATTTACTGATTAAATTTGTCTGCTGTGCTGAATATGGGTTTACGTCTACCAAAGAAACATAAAAGCTACTCGCAGTATATGTACGTTCTATGAACACTTTTCTATAATCTGACAGCGTTTCATTGAGAGGCTGCAGAGATGTCTTTTTTAAAACTTGGAATGGTGAGTTGATACAGAAGGTGTGTGTCCGCATTAGGGTATGTGTGTGTGAGACAGAGAGAGAGAGGTCTGTCTGGAAACGTTGCCTCCTGCTACCATGAATGGGATCCAGGACCAGGTTCTGTTTTGGGATATGGCTGATTGTTTTATGGACTGGAAAGTTGGCCAGTTACAGTTGAATATAGTTTGTTTGTGTTACCAGCAGTCTGGGTGGAAAATCCCACTGGTGCCAAATCGTTGTCAGGATCCAGTAAATAAATGCAGGAATTCTTTCTTAATTTGCCATTTAAAATGGAGATAGACTAGTTTTTCTTCATTTAATAGACATCAGATAGCAGATATATGGATACATTAACCTTGTGTTTCTAATTTCAATCTAAAAGGGGTTTGAATGAAGGCAACTGGACTTCTTTGGTTCCTTGAAGACGTTTCGATTCTCGTTCGAGGAGCTTTGTCAGTTTTAACAGGAATATGGGAGAGTCAAGCTTATAAACTGTAAACGTCTCAGAGGGTAGGGAGGAGGATGATTCACAGGTCATTTCAACTTATTAAGCAACAACAGACAGCTAAGGTTTATAAGCTTGACTCTTCCATATTCCAGTTAGAATTGACAAAGGAAAAAAGAGACCATATCGACGATAAAAGTAGGCTTTCATTTGATGAGTCACAGAGCCTGCACGTGTGTGTGTGCATGTGTGACGGGATGAGAGAGACGGAGGTGGTCAGAGACAGGAGGAGACACGGTAAGGAGAGCTAAAGCTCCAGGCTTCCTGCTATCACTACATTTAGCACAAAGCCCAAAGTCAGTAGCAGAACCACATCCAAACTACATCAAGAAATTCAGAAAACAACTTTTTCTGTACGTTTTGTCCACATGTGATCGACCAGAACCACAAAATAATCTGTGTAGACTGAACTAATAGGTCAGAAACAGGAAGTGAGCTAGCGTTAGCCTTGACTTTAGCTAACCTCCATATAAAATCATCAGCAGAAGAGAGGCGTGAGTTTATTAAAAACTTTGTTGCTGGATGAGCCGAATGAAAGGTAAAATATGTCAAAATATTTTAAAGCGGTGCTCATTTAGGGGAAGCATTGCCATAAAATAATAAACCAGTTAACTGTCTTTCTACCTAAAATGCAGCAGGACTCCCTGTGAAAAAATAAAAGTCAACAAACAACAGAAACACCTTCAGCATCCTGAACATCATCGCGCCCCAGACCAGCCACCGGCAGTCCAGCTCTGACGGTGCATTTGTTCATGAAACGGATACCATGCTACTTTTAAACACTGGGTGTATATGGTATTACAATAATACCGCCCAAGCCTGATGTGAAGCACTTTTTTACATAAAGGAAGTTTCTTTCCTCTCATGAAAGATTTATGGAAGGTTCTTCATAGAAACGTTGACGTATTTTAGATTAAATGATTTGCAGACGGATTGTTAGGCATTTTAAATGTTTTGCTGAACGAAACACTTGTTAGGTTCCATGAAAGTTTGGATACTATTCTTTTTTTTTTATTGTTGAGGTTTTATTAATCATACAGAATCTTTTAGATGAAATAAGATAAAACGTAACATGAAGACAAATGAACTGAATTCAGGTGAAAAAATGTTTTAATAGGATATTAGTGATCATGTGGTTTAAAAAAAATGAGCAGTTAGTTTATATTAAAATACTGTAATGATATGAAACTAAATGACGATAATCATCAAAATACATCAGTACAGCAAAATCAGTGTTGTGTATCTTTCTCTATGATCCATGTGACTTACTGTTTGACAGCTCAGTAACAGAGTAGAGTAGTCCCTGTCTGCTCATGGCCACAGACACCACATTCATTCACGCTGCTATTTTTTCATGTACTTGGAGAAACCATGTTGGTGCTTGTCCTGGCCAATAACAGTACTTAACCTTAATGCATTTAATGAAAGATGCTGATAACACGTTGAGATCATACTACATCCTTAGTGAAAACCTATAAATTCATAGTTTATTTTTTACACCTCTCAACCCGACATGTCCCTTCTATTAGTTATTTTTCATCCCTGTTACAATGACATGATTCTTTATTTGTCCTCCCTAAAACAACATATTAATACATCTATAAACAAGTCAAATTGCACCACGAGTCCTCGCTGACAGCTTGATGATGCATGTGAGACTGAAGGGGAGTATATGGGGGGGATTTAGACCCTGTCAACGGTCGTCTCAGAGAAAGCTTTTCTTTTTCTTGCTCTGGTTCGGCTTCTGTTATGCTGTTAATTAAAACCAAGGGATCTGAGTCTGATCCCTGTGACCTGCTCAGGTTTCACCTGTGGTGAGAAAGTTGTTTGGCTCTGGTGAGCGTGGTCTCTGACTCTCTGCAGCCCTGTTTAGCTTATGACCACATTGTGGCATTTGGAGAAAAACCTTAGGCTGTGGTCAGAACTCTTAAAAAAAAAAAAAAAAAAAAAGGGAGAAGTTTAGCACAAGCTGTTCCTGCTTCTATATCACTCAATGCAAGATCATTTTGGTTTTGTTTCTGAGTTTAAAGCTGACAGGTGGCTTTGAATCATCTGGTCTACTCTGAGCATCAGAAGGCTAGGCGGATTGGTTCAGAGTACTTAGAGTACTATTCACTGGTTGAATGACCTGTTCTGGGTGTTCTCATGTTTTTCATAAGTCATTTAAATCAGGTGTGTTAAAACAGAGAACCAATGCAGGATAGTGACCCTTTAGGAGCAGGACTGGACACCACTAGGGGGGAATCTTCAGGGTCCTCACGATTTGATTTGATTCAGAGAGCTGCGATGCGATTATAAAACGATTATTAATGCATCTTGAAACATCTTCCAGTTAATTTGAACAACATAAACAATTGCTCTCCTTCAAAATTAAATAAGGAAAATTGCAACACAGTGATGCCATGACATTATTTTTGGTCTCATTGTTCAGTTTGGGAATGGCTGTGTCTCCCTCAGATGTTTGAGCTCCTCACCCTCTAAAGCCTGGGTCTCACAGAAAACATCAGCGCCGCGCTGCGTAGCGCTCGAGCCGTGATTTTTGAATAGAAATCATTGTAGTCAATTAAAGTTGTCCCACGAGGAGCACTGCGTCGCGTTCCATATGTTCTGGTCCGCTCCACGGCGCTAAAGATATGCAACTGTTCTATTTCTGCACAGAGGTGGGGCTGAGACGCGTGTGTCACAATATTGTGGAGTACTTTATGATGCAGAAATTACAACAATACGCTGAACCACTACTTGTACGGCAAACATAAACAACCTCCAGTACATGGACGAGGAGCATTTTATTGTGGAATATTTATGTAATTGAGCTTTTAGAAACAGACTTTAAAAAAAAAAAGCCCACTTACCTGTTGTTGAAGAATTAAAAGATAGTCCCACAATGGCACTCTGCTTCAGGAATGGGTCCTGAGAGACAGGAAGACTCACCAGAGACGCGGTGCTACCACGGTGCAGCGCTGATGTCTCCCATGGGACCCAGGCTTAAAGCGGCTCTCTGGATTATTTTTCTCTGTATCAAAGTTTTCTAAATGTTCTAAATGATATTTCAGGTCTAAACTATGATCTATGGGTTGAGTTCCACAACATCTGTCATTCTGATGAAGACCCTCCTTCCTCCTAGAGACCCCTTTCCATTTTTTCTTGCCGCCGACATTTTTCAGCCAATGAAATTCAAATTTCTGCATTCTCTCAACATGCATGCGCATCGACCAAACCTGTACCAGTAGGGGGCGCTGTCGTACAGGACGCTCCGTGTGTTTCTCTGTTTACGGTCTCGTTCACTGAGGACTCACGGCTCATTTCTACTAAAAACCTACCCATTCTCCAGCTAAAGACGGATTTATTTTTATTTTTAAACCTTTCACCTCACAGAATGGCAAGGCTTGACAGGATTACGCGTTTATTTTGGTCAGAAAGTTCATCCAGGGCCGAGTCAAGTTCAGCTTCAGAGTCCAGCAGCAGCTCTCTGCTAACAGAGCTAATATCAGAAGCAGCAGGGACAGAGAGGGCTCATCAGACCCTCGTAGTGTTGGAATAAGATTGTGAACTGTGAGTGATTAAACCCTACACATTGAGCTGTACAGCTTATACCCGAAGTATATGTGCCATGTGCACGCGCGCACACGCGACCGGACGCGCGTGTCGAGATGTTTTGAGGAGGAGCCTTTGGACGCTAGATTCAAAAACTGCTCTCTTGCTGAAATAATCCAGAGTGCGGCTTTAAGGCTGAGCCCAACTAACCTGTTGGAGGAAACTCATTTTGATCGCTTGTCTATGTTTTAATTTTCTTTCATTCATTACCCAAAGTTCTTGGCCTGTGACAACAAGAATGTTAGCAGAGATCACTTTAGGCCATATATGTGTAGATCCTCAGTCATCCAGGTCATGGTAATCATCAGTTGAAGGCAGCCAGACATTTTTATGGTTCTTGAAGATGTTCTGACTAACTTTGAGTGCTGATGAATCATCAGTGAGACTGAACTGTGTTGAGTAATCAGGAAATCATCTGTTGCACGCTCCAAAGGTTCAAAGATTAATTTTGTACCATTTATAAAGTAAAGCTTCTTCAACTTTTAGGTGCATAAAACTGCTTCTGATGCAATAAATCAACCCATGTAATTCCTGTGAAAGTTTGTGGAATTTACTTATTTGCTACAGTTGCATATTTTGTTTGCTATGATCCATCCTGTTGTGCTTTGAACTCATCCATATGTGGCTCATTTTCCAGGTAGCTCACTCCCAGCCTCCACTAAAGGGTGAAGATCGGTTCAAAGTCTGAACGTGCTACATGTGTGATTTCATATTTGCAGATGTTCAGTTTGAAATTGTTCCAGTGGGAGTTTAGCTGTTGATATTCCTGAACTACCTTGGGTATTTTCCTCGACACACCACTTGACTTTACAAGTGCCAGAGTTCATTTTTAACCGTGTTTTTCTTGTCTGTGGATGTCAGGTCTTGTTACTTCATGGAGACCAAATGATTCTTTATGACAGCAGCGTAGAGAAACCATAAACTTAAATCTCACTCCAAACGACTGGCTCCATAACAGAGATCTGTCCTCAATACCTCAACATCGCTGGTTGTTTTTGTAGTGAGTATAAAATACTAGGCTTTTTAATTGTTTCTGTTTTAGTGAGAGAAATGAAAGTGCTGAGCTATCTGTCTACGTCTGTGGAGCTGACGAGGTGTGACACCTCTGGACAGCCTGTTCCTGAGGTGAGACAAAGTCCTCATCGTGGCATCAGTCTGCCTCAGTGGTTTATCCTCACGTATTCATCCTTATTTGGCACTAGAGAGTTGTAATGACACTAAAATCCTCCTTTGGCAGCACATGAAAAATAGTACAGCTCATTATTGTCCAGACTTTTGATAAAGTTAGACGGAGCACGAGTGCTGCGAGTTTTAACACAGTGGAGACTGATTGAGAAACGTGTTTTAAATACGGATGGTAGCTGGATGAAGTCATCAGCGACCCTTTAGCCTGGTGTCTGTTTACACCTCTCACCTGAGGCCTGAGATGTGGCTCCAGTCACAGTTCATCCTTTGCCTCCAGAGACATACTTGTGCAATGAAATCTGTGCAGGCTTATTTTAGCTCAGACATGGTCTGGCTGGATGTGTTTATGGTGACCTTAAATGGTAACTAAAAGAAATCCTTCAATAATCCAACTGCTCAGCTGATTTTTCTTTTTCGTAGAATAGAATATTCCTTCATTAGTCTCCCAGTGGGGAATTTCTCAGGGCACAACAATTAGATTGACAGAAATAAATTAAATGTCAACTCACGAGACACACATTAAAGAGCAGGTATAAAGATATTAAAAACATATTGGGATGGGGTGGACTCCACGAAGGCCGGTGCGTGAGAGGCACTTGGAGCACGGATCTCCAGAAGCTCCATATAAATTATCTGGAGCTTCTGGCGGTGTTCCTCACCTTGAAGCACTTCCTCCCTTTTCTCAGTGGATATCACATGCTGGTGAGAACAGACAACACAACAACGGTAGTCTACACCAACCATCAGGGAGGGCTACGCTCTCATCGGTTGTATTCTGTAGTGCGCAGACTGATCCTGTGGACCAGCGGTCGTCACCTGTCACACAGAGCGACCCATGTCTCGTGGACTCTGAGCTGGGGGGGCAGATCTGCTGTTCCGGGGCATCCAGTTGTACAGTGATTGGGCTTTGCACCCAGCCAATGTAGAGCTGTTGTGGATCCACTTTGGTCAGGCATCGGTGGATCTGTTTTGCATCCCAGGAGAACGCACGGTGCCTGCTGTTTTCCCCCTTGCAGGATGTGGATGCACCACTGGGGGTAGACGCACTAGTGCATGTCTAGCCACAACGTTTCCCCCTCTGGCCTTGAGTCTCCCACACTCTATCCAGTCTGAGGAGCATGGCCACACACTAATCCTGATAGCCCCTCATTGGCCGGCAATGCACTGGCTAGCAGAGATTTATCATATTGGGGCGGCGATAGCTCAGTAGTTAAAGTGTTCGTCTGGCAACCAGAGGGTCACCGGTTTGATCCCCAGCTCCTACTGGGCTTTGCCGTTGTGCTTTTGAGCAAAACACTTCACTCAACTTGCCTGTGTGTGAATGTTGGTGGTCAGAGGGGCAGATGGTGAAATGGCAACTACACATCTGTCAGACTGCCCCAGGGCAGCTGTGACCTCAGACGCAGTTTACCACCACCAGAGTGTGAGTGAGTGTGTGAATGAATAATGGATGTTCTGTAAAGCGCTTTGGTGTCTGGAAAGGCGCTACATAAATCTAATTATTATCATTATTATTATATCCTATCCCATAGGGAGACATCTCACTCATGCTACTCTGAGAACCGAGGTTACACAAGTAATCTAAAGATCTCTCATGAACAAGATGGACGAGCTTGTAGCGCTGATGAGGACCCAGCCAGAATATCAGGAATGTAGTATCATGTGTTTCACTGAGACATGGCTGCAGCATCATATTGACTCCAACGCCTCTCTGTCTGACTTTAAGAGGATGCAAGCAGACAGAGATTTGAAGAGGAGCAGAAAAAACAAAGGAGGAGGATTAGGAGTGCTCGTCAACAATAGGTGATGTGATCCAGGACATGCTACTGTGAAATATGCAGCCCAGACATTGAACTGCTATCTTAATTCAACAAAGAGTGTTCTCAGTCAGAGACTTCTTCAGATCCTCTACAACAGACTGCTACAGAAGATCCCTCTGTCCACAGCTAGAACTGCCTTCAATTACTGTATGAAAATGAGCAACTTAAACATCTAATTTCATGCTGGGAACAATAAAGTATTTTGATTGATTGATAAGGACATCAGTTTGTAGGGATAATGACAAAAGACTCTTATGAGTGGATAAATGTCTGCTTTCATGGCCACCCTGTACAGAACCCCAGAATCCATCACCATTTATCACCTTTACAGCTGCTGATGATAACACTTTCATCAACTTGTCACTTTATGCATACAGTTTTAAAATAAATCATCGTTAAAATAAATCAAATCATTCATTAATATAAAAGGACAATTAGGTACTGAAAATGTGTGATAATTTAAAACATTAGTGTTATATAACCAGTTGGGGTGATCTTTCTGTTCGGGTTACAGATTTGAAATTTACAGATGATTTTGATTGAGCTTTGCTCCTTCTGGCACCTTCCTTTGAGCTTCTGTTGGCTGGTTCTTTCCACTCACCTGCTGCCTGTGTGTCTTTGTGAACTTGAAGGCAATGCTGAAGGAGATTGTTATGTCAGAGAGGTTGTGTGTTAGCCTCACTGTAAACGTCTCTTTCCTGGCCGGCCCATCAGAAGAGCTAAGAAATCAGAAAAAAATAGTGTCTTTATGTCCTGGCTGTGTCCTCAGTTACAACCAACCTGTGTACAGCTCTGCTGAATTCTCTCTGATGTTCTGCTCGGCATTTCCTGTTATCATTACTGTAAAATATACTATATGCTTAAGATTACAGTAAAGAGGACGTTCACATCCGAAGATGTTTTGGAAAGTTATCAGGCCTAAAAACGGTATGATGACATAGTTTGATAGTTCTTTTTAAGAAATCCACACTTTAAACAAAAACTTTGTTTGACTTAAAGGTGTGCTTTACTTATTTATTACATTTGCAGTGTTCTCTAGTGTAACTCAATGCCTTATGAGTCATTTTTATAAAGAAGAAAGCTATGATGCTTCTATTCTCAGCTGCAGAAGTTTGCTGATGCAGCGGTCTGCTTGAAACAGCAGGTTTCCTCATTATTATTAATGATATGCACGTGAGTCAAGATCGCGAAAAATCTGCATCGCTTACGATTTTGTAGGCCAATTCAGTTTAAGAATATTATTGCATGTATATTTTAATAGAATAATTTTTTACTGGCCAATGGAGCTCCCAGACCACACGAGGCCCCTAGGCCCAAGCCATATCTAACCTGTGCATTAATCCAGGCCTGCCTGTGGGGCGTATGGAGGAATATTTGTGCCATCTGCTTGAGCGAGCGGTGACAGTGACTTGAGCGCACACATCTATGTGAGCGCACAAAAATTTGAGGCGTGTGCGCACAACTCTGACAAACTCCTTGCTCTGCCAGCTCTGCTTGCTCTCAGACCGCTCTGTGCTCGCCCTCAGACTGTTCTCTGCTCGCGCTCAGTATGCTTTCTGCTCGCGCTCAGACTGTTTTCTGCTCGCGCTCAGACTGTTATCTGTTCGCGCTCAGTATGCTTTCTGCTCGCGCTCAGACTGTTCTCTGCTCGCGCTCAGTATGCTTTCTGCTCGCGCTCAGACTGTTCTCTGCTCGCGCTCAGTATGCTTTCTGCTCGCGCTCAGACTGATCTCTGCTCGCCCTCAGACTGCTTTCTGCTCGCGCTCAGACTGTTATCTGCTCGCGCTCAGTATGCTTTCTGCTCGCCCTCAGACTGTTCTCTGCTCGCGCTCAGACTGTTCTCTGCTCGCGCTCAGACTGTTCTCTGCTCGCGCTCAGACTGCTTTCTGCTCGCGCTCAGACTGTTCTCTGCTCGCGCGTGATTCTGTGCCCGATCCCTAAACTGTGACTTTTAAACACAGAATCAAAAATGATTTCAACCAGGTATTGAACCCACACACTCTGGTATGAAAATACCTTTCATTAGCCATTAGACTAAAGTGCCTGGCTGAAGAGTAATGAAGTCATAATACATATAACTTTTATTTTCAGCCTTTCAAGATTGACACATTAAGAAGAAGGCTGAGTTACATTTATATTTCAAATATGACAAACTACTGCTTTTACAGTAGCAAGATGATTGTATTTGTACAGTTTAAACATCATCAGCTCTCTGACTTTAAAATCAGGTTCTATGTGCCGTTTTACTTTAAGCACCAGCTCTGCACAGCCTACCCAGCACGCACCCCCACGTGTGAACCCGCCCATGCAAGTAATTTGAACCAAATATATACTTGTGTTTTGTCTAGTTGATTATTATAATACATAAACATAGACATTTAAAATGAAAGTTTGAGATGAAGAGAAAACTGGGATAATTCTGAGTTAAGGTAAAGGGATAGATAAATATCATATAATGGCTAGATGTCCTATCTTGGAGTCGACAGCGTCCCCACATGGTGACCATCTTACTCCGGGGAGATTACATTACGTTCTCTATGTTAGCAGCTGGAAGGTTAGTGATCAGGGTCAGTGCAGATGAAGCTCATTATGATTTTAGCATCTTAGACACTATCATATTATACGTGTGTTTAATATAGATTGGACAAAAATATTGGAATATAGAGGCTGAATGCATGGCACTTGAAATATAGAAATCTATAAGTCAAGTCCTATACTATATTGATATGTAAATATTGATGGATATCCGATGTATTGTGCAGTTCTGCCAGGCTGACCAGTTCAGTATCTGTAATATACTGTAATTTTTATAATTAAAAACATGTATTGACATCTCTAATAAACAGTAGTTTTCCCTTACTGTCGGTCTGTCGTTCATTTATTCTTTAATTTTTGTTTTAATTTATCTATCCCTTTACCTCAATTCAGAATTATCCCAGTTTTCTCTTCATCTCAAACTTTCATTTTAAATGTCTTGTTTATGTATTATAATAATCAACTAGACAAAACCAAGTATATATTGACAAGTATATATTTGGTTCAAATTACTTGCATGGGCGGGTTCACACGTGGGGGTGCGTGCTGGGTAGGCTGTGCAGAGCTGGTGCTTAAAGTAAAACGGCACATAGAACCTGATTTTAAAGTCAGAGAGCTGATGATGTTTAAACTGTACAAATACAATCATCTTGCTACTGTAAAAGCAGTAGTTTGTCATATTTGAAATATAAATGTAACTCAGCCTTCTTCTTAATGTGTCAATCTTGAAAGGCTGAAAATAAAAGTTATATGTATTATGACTTCATTACTCTTCAGCCAGGCACTTTAGTCTAATGGCTAATGAAAGGTATTTTCATACCAGAGTGTGTGGGTTCAATACCTGGTTGAAATCATTTTTGATTCTGTGTTTAAAAGTCACAGTTTAGGGATCGGGCAGAGAATCACGCGCGAGCAGAGAACAGTCTGAGCGCGAGCAGAAAGCAGTCTGAGCGCGAGCAGAGAACAGTCTGAGCGCGAGCAGAAAGCATACTGAGCGCGAGCAGAAAACAGTCTGAGCGCGAGCAGAAAACAGTCTGAGCGCGAGCAGAAAGCATACTGAGCGCGAGCAGAAAACAGTCTGAGCGCGAGCAGAAAGCATACTGAGCGCGAGCAGAGAACAGTCTGAGCGCGAGCAGAAAACAGTCTGAGCGCGAGCAGAAAACAGTCTGAGCGCGAGCAGAAAACAGTCTGAGCGCGAGCAGAGAACAGTCTGAGGGCGAGCAGAAAGCATACTGAGCGCGAGCAGAGAACAGTCTGAGGGCGAGCACAGAGCGGTCTGAGAGCAAGCAGAGCTGGCAGAGCAAGGAGTTTGTCAGAGTTGTGCGCACACGCCTCAAATTTTTGTGCGCTCACATAGATGTGTGCGCTCAAGTCAGTGTCACCGCTCGCTCAAGCAGATGGCACAAATATTCCTCCATAGGGGCGGCGCTAGCCAAGATGGGAGAGATCATGAATTTGCAGTGACATAGACCTGCGAGGTCTTTCAGATCCTAGCGTTTCAACCTATGTTTTCTATAAGAAGCTAAAGCTGGAGATCCATGTAGAAGACTGTTTTCATGTTCAGCCTGCATGAAAAGCTCAGAGTAACCAAATAATCAGAAAAAACATGAAAAAAAAAAAGTTTTTTCAGTAAACCACACCGTTAAGACAGATTAAGCACGCAGGCAGGGGGGACGACATTGCTTGGCAGCCTTCTCTATATTTTCCCAGCTTGCAACAGAGCAGAGCTGGAAAACAACTCTGGTGGTTTTCATGGTTGCAGTCAAGCTGTATAGTCTAAGTCACCACCAGACCACAATCTCTCATATAGAGTTACTTGGCATTAGTCAGCTCTAATTGGTTGAAAGTGCTCTGCTTTGTGTATTAAGTTTGCAAGGTCTAAATTTGTGAGTGGTTGCTTACATTGAGGAGAAAAGTAATCTTTCTTGTGGCCATCACATGGCTTCAGTGGTGATGACAGCAGGAGCCAAGTTTCAGTGAGTGTTATTATATCAAGGATAGGGCTTGACCTTGGTGTTTGCAACAATATAATAATCTTATGTCTGCCATAGGGTTTTAAGTGCAGCAGTTACAATAAAACCAGGGCTGGTGCACACTGTCCGACTCGCCAAACCTCCTTGGATCCTCTATTAATGTGTGCTGGTGCATTTTGCAGGTGAACATCCCGGAAGTGATAGAAGATGAGAGACAGCTGGCTGTTAGCGCTTCAATTTTAGAAAAAAATACCAGAGTCCCAAAAGGAAAAACACCTTTTCAGCTAGCAGAAAACAAAAACGTTTGGACGTAGAAAGAGCAAAAACCAGGGTGAACATTAGCATAGCGTTTCATGGCTGGTGTTTTCCACTCTCTTGTTACTGTGGCAATGCGCTGTCCCTTATCACTACGGCATATGAATTATAGCCATCGGGAGGGGTGAGAGTTCTGTAACGGTGTTGGCTAGCTGTACCTAGCTTGCTTGTAGATTACCGAATGCAGCTTTAAAACCAAACTTAAAACTTTAAAAAAGTTGCTGTTAGTCAAAGGCACTACATATTTGTCTGATTTTAAGATGATAGTTAAATCTTTGAAGAGGGGTTTTGTTGACTTGTTTTGCTTAAAATCCTACCTATTTCAGAAAGCTCTTTGAATGGCCTCAGTTTGGAGAAATGGATATTAGAACTGATTGGGCAGATGAGCTAAAAGCAGGTCACAGAGAGATGGGACACAAAGCATCCTAAAACGATTTCAGAGGTTTCTAAGTTTATGTACAGTAAATATTATTTTATAGTCTTTACTCTACCATAAAGTCACAATTCAAAAACTAACTTAGACTTTCATTAGTTGATTTCAGTAACTTTTTATTTATCACTTGTTTCCATTGCAGGTTGATGGAAAAGTATTTTTTCCATCTGCATTTGAGGGACTAGTTGATTCAGCACAAGATCACTTGATTTAGGAAACAGTAAAGGGCATCATGTTGTGATGTCTTTAACAGGGTATGATATAAAAAGTAGTGTTAATTTTCATCTCTGCAGCTATATCTACAGCCAATCACAGGAGAGGTCGGCCGGTCATACTAAACAATAAACACTTCATCATATTGACCAACCTCTAAATTTATCTCAGCCTCCACGTGTTCACAGAGCTGCTTTTAGTGGGCACTGGCACAGACTTTATTTTTCTTTCAGTTGAGTTTTGTCACAGATGAAAACCATGACGGCTCGTATCCTTTAGTCTGGAGACGTGGACCTGAGGAAAAGCAAAGTCTGGGTTGAATTATTATCATGCCTGGTCACCTCTGGGTTTACAGTCAGGCTGTTTTCTTTTTTTTGTGCCTCAAGCAGGATTTAATCTACTTAGACAGGTCCTATTTCACAACAATCCATATATTGCATAACTTCTAACGTCACAGTTTACTGGATGGTTGTAATTGAAGCCAGCTGCTGCCTGGATGACTTTTTCACCTTTATATTTTTTAACAATATACAGTATATCTGCTTTCATAATGTAGACTTTTCAAAAGTTAAAGTTTTGGAAATTTAATATATTTTGCAGGATTTCAGTTCAGTTATTTATTTCATATAGAATAGATACAGTCGTACTGAAAGTGAAGGTGCACCAGCAGCAAGCTAAAGCAGATTCCCACATGATGAGCTGTGTTAACACAAATCTCCTTAATCTTTGTGTTAATTTGGTCAAAAACACAACGTCTTTAGATCCTAACCTCATAGAAGTCACAACCTGCTGTCTCAGCACTGGATTAGTTAAGATTCACTTCCTTCATTTCAACCAGCAATGTTGCAAGTTACAAAACCTGCAACTCTTTCCTTGTACGCAGGCGTTCTAGCTAAAGGCTAATTTGCAAACCCAGTATAATAAATGAACATCTACAACTAACATCTAGTCGACCTTATAGCAAACCCCAGAACATCTCTAACTCACTGAGTTTTGCAGATATGGAGCTAAAATTTGACGTTAGCAGCTTAGAGTCATTCACAACACTGTTCTGGTCAAATCTTAAAAACAATGTTTTGCAGGATCTCACGGAGTATCACACGATCTTGAGTGTTCCATTATCTAATTCTGGCATTAAACCAGCTGATCAGCATTCTATTGGGAAAAAGTTAATCCTTTGATTGTAATTGTTAGTCATGAAAAGTCTGTTGACTTCAGCCAGAGAGTGAGTGTCCTTTCCTGTGTTGTGCTATCAACAATCTGCCAAAAACTGTTGCATTTCAGTTTCTAAGGATCTCCGATAAACGATCCAAGTTGATCGGTGTTCAGACCACAGACAGCAGAAGGGAATTTTACCATCTTAAATGATCCAAACCCTAAAACTTTAATGATGGTTGGAGCAGGCCTGTGCAGGGATGATGCAGTATGAAGATTCTTAGGAAATAAATGAAGAATAAATCCACAGTGTCTTAGCTTTTTTTTTTTTTTTTTTAAAGTTTTTCTGCCTTTCCTGGTTCTCACATCAGTTAACTTGGCTCATCTCAACGTTAACACTATGTTGACCGCTGTCTACCTCAGATAGGACATCCAAAATATGATGTCATCACTGTTGGGTAAAGTCTTAATGATATTAAAAAAACGTGTTCCTTTAGCAAATAATCAACCCTGGGTGGTCACAAACTCTTTTTGACAGTTTTCCTAAAAAGTCATCCATAAAACCACAAATAGAAGTGACAGACGACCAACAGAGGTGATTTATTTAAAAACATGACGGTGGTGAACACTGGGGATTCAAGGTTTCAGCCCTACAGCCATGATATGAAGCACCTACGACTCAAGTTCTAGTACTTATTTTATGGAGAGGAATATCCAGCTCTTTAGACTGAGCTTCAAACCATAGCATGAAGCCAAGCTGCTGGTGGGATTTGTTTTGATGATCTTAAAATTTTCCCAAACATTTATTCGACCTATTTGTTGTTTTGAAAGCTGAATCTGGGTTTAGGAAATATGGATGGATGATAGTTCTGGGTTTGAGTCATGGATGCATTGTTTGCAGATGATTTATGCTGGTAAATAAGTGCTCAGACTCATCATGTTTAGTGTATAATCCAGCATTTTAACTTCTGTTACCACCTGGTATCTACAAGTCCACTTACTTCACCCACACTGACCCTGAATGGAGTAAGAAGCTCTTTTGTTTGTGCATTTTAAATCAATGGTCCAATCTCAACTTCTTTAACTTATTTGAAGAAATAATGGTGCAGTTTGAACCTGAGACTGTAGAGTACACCATCACAGTCTAGAATATGCAGTACTGGAATCTTGTCTGTGCTCCTACAGAGTCCTGGGGGCTACCATGAGGCTACAGCCTCTTAAAGTGCTGTTTCTCTGCTTTCTGGCATTTTTTGAATTTCTCAGAATTGACTGAGTCCAACCACGTGTATTTACAGCCTGTTATAATCTGTATGTCAGATTGTGTTAGCTGGACTTGTCTCCAACACACGTCTCTCCACGTAGATTAATAGAATTACAGACTCAAGCTCTGTGCATGATTGAAATAACGATGTTGTTTTTGTACATTTCAGATGGCTTGATGTGAGTGTAGCCAACCTGACCAGTCTGAGGTACTGGGTGGTGTACCTGCAGGTGATACAGGAGGCTGTGTGGCCAGGGGGAGCTCTACCAGCTGCCCTTCAACCTGAACGCAGCCAGCAGCAGAAAGACTCCACCAAGCAGCAAGCCTTAGACTGTCTGATGAAGCTTCTACCAGGTAGACATTCCACACCGTGAATGTTTCCCTAAATAACCTAATTTTAAATCTTAGAAACAAAACTCTTATCTAATCAGTTAGGCATGAGACAACTTCTGCATCGGTCTTTTTGTCTTTGTGTCTGCAGATTTGGTTTCAGACATGTTGGGTTCAGGTAAATACAGACTGAGCTGGCAAGCTGCTCTGGATTCTTTTCAAGACCCTCGTATTAACAGGTGATGCCCCCAGTGACTGGTGGCTGAGTCTACATGTACTCATTTTGTGCATGAGATTTCAGTCTTTTAGGAAATCCTTGCAGATATAATAGCTTCAATTACATGAAGGATTTATTTGCAGCAGAACAATTGAGGGTTTAACCACAATGTCTATGGATGGAATTATAGGTGACAGGGTGTATGAGCGTCCATATTTAGAGGTAATATACATTAAAGCAGGTGTGTGTTTCAGTGAATGGAGTAAAATTATGGAATGGTTTGAATGATGGCTTAAAAAAATGTTTATTAATCAATTTAAAAATGTTATAAAAAAATCTTAAAGGGATACTCCATCCAAATGTGATTTTTTTTTTTTTTTGTCTATTGCCATATTCTTCGTAGTTAGATCAGTGGGCAAAAACAATTTGTAACCAGCCCAGTCATTATCCTGATCTGGCAGTACTCCTTTAGCTTTAGCTTAGCAAAAAACAATGTAAGTGAATGGGTAACAACTAGCATTGTGAGAAAACAAGTCCTAAAAAATCACTCAGTAGTGATAATAATTCTGCTTAGTGACCTCAGTAATCATATCGACTTTAAGTGAAACTGAAAAGCATCACAAAGGAATTACAGGTACTGTTTTAGACTAGGAACTACTTTATGACAAAGAACAGCTGTAAACCTCCGCTGAAAAGTTCAAAGACATGACGCAGCGTCCCTAAAGACGCCTACTTCCATAAACGCGTATCTTCCCATTTTGTTTGTTTGCAAACCTCAAAGACGAAGAATAATAATAATACAAGTGTGTAAAGTCATCATCACGTGTTCTGGTGTTGATATAACCTCCTTTTGGTCAAACTGTAATTACTCTCCATGCAGATCAGTCCTCCATGTCCTCATTTCTTCTGCAAGCTCAGACCAGTAGAACCATAATGCAGTCACACTTCACTTATAAACTCAGCTAATCGGCCTATAAGGTCTAGTTGTTTGATCATAGTTTTAGACATTTAGCATATTATCCCCAGTGTCTCCTAACTGTTGCTCTTGTGTTCCTTCAGACATCTGGTCTACTGTATATTTGATCTTCTGTTGGACTTCCTGGTTCCTGAGTTGCCAGAGGACGACTTCCAGAGAAACCTTCTCCAGACCCTCTCTAAGAACCCAGAGAAGCTGCTGGGGTGAAGCAGCAACCCAGAAAGGAAGAAAAGCAACATCTGATCTCCAAATCCAGCTTTAACCACTTCAGATGGTTCTCACACTTTACTCTTAGCCCCGCCCACACACAGCTCACTGATCTTAGAGAAGCAGGGCTGGCCTTTCACCCTCTGGTTAAATTTCACATCTCTACATTGGTTTGGTTTCAGAATCTAATCAATTTTCAATTTAACCCATAAATGTCCGTATGCCAGAAAGTAGACATCACAGTCAGGTGTGTTCCAGGTGTGTCTGGTTTCACACATCAGGGTTATTCTCTGAAGGGACTGTGATATAGTGTGTGTACGTACGTGAAATTTTAGCATCTAAATCACAGGGACAGATGTGAGAGCAGAGCTGCAGAGGTTCATTTATAAACCTGTGGAGTTTCTCCAGATCTGTTGTAGATGTCTGGATCATTAACCATCAGTAGATGGGACATTCACACAACGCCAACGACGTTTTCATCTCCTAAAACTCCAACGTTGCAGCATTCGTTTGATGTTTTCTGCCATCCATATGAGTGTCGTCCAGGAAAATGATCCAAACCAAGGTGGTTATTTTCCATCTTATCTGCATGTATTCACCAAGTTACAAAGTCAGCTTCTTCTGTATAACGCCGTTCCCTGGTTTGTGGGGTGGAGTGAAGACCACGTAGTGCCATCGTTTACTGGAGCCAGATCCCACCTGCTGCCACCAAAACCATGTTGATGAAGGTTTTACACTTTAACAAGTCAGCCTTAGCATCTCATTGCCTTTGTGGTTGAACGTTTTCACTAAAGCATCATGAGCTTTGTTACATTCCAAGTTAAAAGAAGAAAGTCCACCTTCAGTGTTATGCCTAAGTTTTGCACTTATCATGTTCAGGTGATTTTTATGAAGCTAGTTATTTTCTTGAATCGTGAAACAATAAGCTATGGTGGATTCCATCTGTGAGGCGGTGCTGAGGAGGAGAACTGTCCTCCCTGAGTCTGAACCGTTTCTGATTGTTGCCTTATTTTGTGACTGTGTTCAACATGTTTACAGCTCTGATTAGTTATGAAGGTGTTTGAAGAGAATATTTAGTGTTTTCTTATGTTGAGTGTCTGTCAGAATGTGAATTAGACATTAGATCTGTAGGATTTGTCACGCTACACCGAGCCATCCCTGCCTCCTGTCTCCGTACCGGAGCTTTAAGCTCACTATCAAAATTCACCCAGATTCATTTTGATCATACGAGTGAACCAGTACAGATTTGTTCTTTGAATCCGATCTCGATAAAACGCTGCTCTAAATGTCCAGGACTTATCCTGACTACAGCGAAACTCTTTAGACTCTTTATTCTAAAGGAGAGTCACAGAGTGAAGGAGGGTTTCATGAGAAACAACATAAATTCCTTCAGTTAACAGCAGTTTTCTTATCTACCAAAACATTGTCAGGAAAGCAGCTTCTATTGACAGATTTGTGTTTTTCTGGATAATTAAAGGTGACCCGTGATTGTAGGACTGTCCGGCCCTCCAGCGAGGTTGGAAGTTATCGTTGATGTTTTGTCCTCGGCGGCCTGATTAGAGGATTCTTGTTAACATTCTTCTGTTGTTTGTGTTCAGCTGCTAGTGGAGGTCTGAACTGAACACGGCATCATTTAGCATCTACTACCATGTCTATTTTAACGACGTTCTGAGTTTATTTGACCACCCTAATCAACATATAAAGCTCTCTGATTGTTGCCCAAAAACCAGAGTTTCTAAAACAACCTTTTCCTTTTTAATAGTTGTGAAGAAAATGACCCAATTCTCACTCGGTTTATTACATCAGTGAACATTTTGTTTTGGAATTCACAGTTATATATATTTTATTATAGACCCATTTGATGTAAAATGGATGAGAAACCTTATTGTTAATGAGCTGAGGTCATGAAGGTGAATCTGCTGTGAGTAAAGAAGTATTGGACTCGTTTAGTTTGTTATAATCAGCTGATTCATGTTACAGTGAGACACAGTGGAGTTTATTTAGACACGCCAGTGTTGTGTTTTCATCTTATGATCTTTCATTTTCTAATATTTTTGCTCAAAAGTCAGTTAAATATAACCAAGTTATAAAATGTGGACAATGTGTGATATTTTTGTAAAAATGCACTTTTGCCGTTGGCCT
Organism: Callopanchax toddi; assembly: GCA_006937965.1. Taxonomy (NCBI): domain Eukaryota; kingdom Metazoa; phylum Chordata; class Actinopteri; order Cyprinodontiformes; family Nothobranchiidae; genus Callopanchax; species Callopanchax toddi. The sequence goes on along the minus strand of SSNR01000262.1, from coordinate 324,364 downwards.
CGGAGCTTCACGTTAAATCACTTTTAGGACAGATAAGTTCCACAGCAGCGATGTCTAAGTTTTGTGTCGGTCTCTTGGAACGTTCTACTGTTTTCTCACGCTTGTTGTGTTTCTCTGCACTGATCTGTGGCTGTGTTGTGCACGTAAACACTGTTCTGTAAACGTTAGTGCCACTTGTTCTTGCGTGCATTTGCAAAAACAATAAAGTTACCCAACTCGACTTGTTAAATCTTCATCTGTTAACACTCTGCTGACTCGACTAGAAGTGGCTGATGACATTTTACAAGCGAACGTTTCGTTTCATGAGATTTTACTTTAAATTGGTCCCAGACGTGTTTAAACTGGAGGTTTTTGACAACCTCGTCTCATCAGGATCAAACAGGTGCTCACCTCACTCATCTGGAGACATGTGCTTTAAGCAAATGGCAACAAAGTATGTGAATAAGAACCTTAAGCACTCTTAGAATCAGTTCCTGTAAAGCTCCACCTTTCTAGCAGAGGGGTTGGAGGGTGTCGGGTTTGTTTTGCTCATGAGTCTTTTTGGATCATTTTTACAGATAAAACGGCACAAAACTCAACCTCAGTGGACACTAGGGGTGTGTATTGGCAAGAATCTGGCAATATTCTTTACTATCATGTCTTTACTTTGTTTTTCTAGTGCCTTTCAAGCTGAGAGCTACCAACCAAATTTTGTTATGTGTATGCATAATGATAAGAATTCTTATCTTATATGATATGCATCATGATACAGGGGCAGTGATACGATATATTGTGATATGATACTACAAGCAATACAATATATTGCGATATTTATTAATTTAACTTCAAAAACTGTCGCAGCTGAACAGAAAAGTTAGCCTCTTCAGTTCCACTGAGCAGAATCAATTCACTTCATGCTAAAATGAGCCTTTAATGCTATGTCGTCATGGTAACAAGTCACATGTGCTCACAATGTGTTGCCTGAGTATTTGACTCTACCATAGCAGATTTTAGACTGCATAACTCCAGTCACAGTCTTTACTGTTTCTTTGTTTTGAAACTAAACTGTGTCCACATCAGCTTAGAAAGCTGCTGGAGCCGGCTGTATCCTCTCTGCTTCATTCATCAGATAGCTGTTCAGTCAGCAACATTTACCACTCGCCTTGGAGGCGGAGGACCGCTGAGGACTAATGACTGCAGCCAACAAGCGATCGGAGGTTTGGAACTCAACAATGAACTACCACTGTTCATTTGTGCGTGTGTTAATATTGTGCTTTAAGAATATCGATATATTGTCACATGAAATATCGTGATATATCGCTGAATCGATTATTTCTTATACCCCTATGGACACAGGAATAAAAAGATATGATTGAAGACTTTTTGGATTTTGGACATTTGGATTCCAGTACCTGGTCGTGAGTTCTAGAGCAGCTGCACAAGGTGGCAGCTACTTTCAGTAGCTTTATGATGTCACAAGTGATGTATGTCTTGTTTATTTGTCTCCTTGTTTTTCAGATTGAAGGCATAGATTTATTTGAGCAGTTTACTTTTAATAACTCAATCATTTATGTTAGTAAATTAGTTTGTCGTGCTGGCGTAGACGATGTGCTGCTTGCAGGATTTTTGCTGCCATATTAAAATATTAAGTAAAAGTAAAAAGTATGGTGAAGTAAAACTACTCGTAAAAGCACATTTTTTTTTCAAAAGGTTACTCAAGTAAATGTAACTGAGTAAATACTACCCACCTCTGCATAAGTCAATACGCAACACATCACCAGAAACCAGTAAATGGTTGGTGTGTTTTTACCTCCAGTGCTGACGTTCATTGTTCCATTTTAAACAGTGAAAATGACAATAAATATCTTTGTCTTATCCTTTTTATTTTATTATCTTCAGAGAGCTGAACAGAAACAAGTGTCTGCTAATCTCAACGATCTACAGAGACATTATCAAGAACAGTGGTCCAAAGGTTCTCCACCTAAACAGATGATAGATGATCAGAAGATGGAATCATGTGATGAGTTATGACCCTGGTCTGCGCTTGTGTTTTCAGTCTAACAGGACATGAGATGGTTAACTTTTTCTCCAACTTTATACACAGTTTGAACAGTGGGATGTCCCAGAAAAACTAACATCTTTGCTCAGGCTGCTCACCTGTTTCAGTGTTTACACTGTGGAGTGTTAGTGAGTTCTCAGGACACGGAGCAAACAGACAGCAGTGCCAGTAAAAGCCTCTCTACTCGAGCGGCCTCTGTTCTACGAAGTCTATTTAGAGAGCTGATAAGTGTTTGAGCGGGAGGCGACCCAGGTTATTTCAGTGAGGCGTTGTTGTCATATAACATTAGCAAAGTGAAATACATAAAAACTACTGGTATTTCAAGTTTACTTATTCAAAAAACAAAAGGCTAATATGGTTGTTTGACAGGGCGCGTCTGCTTTTTACTACAAAAATAAGACATCACTGTTTCTATTAGATCACACGAACATCCACAAAATATAGTTACACTTTATTTAGTAATTTCCAGAGTGAGTTACTGTAGTGGAGTCACCAATCATTATTAAATAAATCACTTTACCAAGAAACAAACCCAGGGCTCCTCTGACTTCGTTAAATGTTGACGAGAGCTGCAGCATGTGAGTCCAACAGAAACTGGATCAGGCCAGAGTCCAAATTTACGACATCCACACTTCCATAACAAATAAAGGCTTAACTTGACTGGAGAGTCCAGTTTCATTTTAAGCTACTGATGACAGAGAGTTTATGAAACACATCACTCAAAACTCTGCAAATCTGATAATCCAGGCTCAGACACAGACTTTAATGACTCAAGACGCTGTTTAATGCCAACAAGTTGTATAAATCATTTAACGTCTTCCCTGCTTTCGATCAGGGATTCTCAACTGGTGGGTGGTGGACCTGTTTTCAGCGTGGTCTCATTTTGATGACAGAAACCTCAGTGAGGGTATTATTATTGGTGGGGATGCAGTGCTATTTCTGCACCCTTGGATCTAATTATTGTTGGGGACAATTCAGTGATTGCTGGGTATTGGTGGGGACACGTCACCTCCGTCCATGTCAAATCTACTCCCGTGGCATTTGTTACATTTGTAAATACAATTTAAATGTATGCATAAGAATAATACTAAAATAATTTGGGAGGAAGCCAGTAGCTTAGGACCCGCCTAGTGGTTACGGGACCCTATGCCTTTGCATAGTTTGTATAGCGCAAGAAACGGCACTGCTCCTGCCCTTAAAGGATAAAGATCAAACCAACTTGTATCCAAAAAGTATTTCCTTTTGTATTTAGGGCATCACTGCTGAAGGCTCTGTTTGCTGAAGTCACCAGGAACAAGTAAAATATGACAAAGATGCTTCTAGAAAAAAAAAGCATCTCCTCCATCTGAACATGCAAATGAAACCAGCAGGACTGTGACTCTAAAGGTTGTTCTCTCATCTCCTCTGTCTGAGGTAAATGTCATGTCAGAACTCTAATCGCTCCTGTCTGTAAATGTCGTGTTTAAACACAACAGAGCCTTCAGCCACAGCTTGTATTAGATCAAACTGACTTTTTCAAAAGTGAAAAGGTTAGAGTTTACATTTTTTCATATAAATAAATGTGTATCATTTAAGTAAAATAATGTATAAAATAGCTGAGCACATTCAAACCCTTCATGTGATCTATGTGTCAATGTGGTCATTTTTATGTTTATAAGTTAAAACTTAAGACTCAAAATGACTGATTCTAATTTCATTACAAAAACATTTGTCACATTTTTAAATGTGATCTAATTGAGATTAGTCAAAAATATTTGATCTCTATAGTTTAAAATTGAGTATAATTTAATTGTTAAAGGATTCTGAAGTAAACCTTTCTTTCTGAACTTAAAAAAAACAAAACAACTTCTAGATTATTCCTGTCTCAGTTTGACCTGAGGGACACCAGAGGGTCCCCAGAATAAAGATAAAACAAGGGTTAGGTCAGAACACTGAGACGTTCAGTGGAGTGGTGCTGCAGAAACCAGCAGTGGTTCAGAGGACAAACAGCTTTATGTCCTCCTGTATTTCCATCAGAGCATTCCAGTAACATTTGATCTCATCCTTCATTTTATGATCAATCAAAAATGATTTATCTGAGCAGAACCAATGACCAATCAATTAAAATAGAGAGAAAACAAGTCTGTCGTGGTTACGCATCATGACAAGTGGCCAAAGGGTACAAAGATTAACAGCAAAGTCATCCAAACAGCACAGCATCCAGACGGGATTAAATCCACTTTAATAGTGACGACTTCCATCTGAAAAAAATCAGCAAGAAATGTTCCCAAACTGAACAAAACAACACACTACATCAGAGTCACAGGAACAAACAACCACGTTGCACTGAGCTATTCTAGAGCTCATGTATGAATGGATGTAAGAGCAGAGGGCAGGGCAGCTTTATGTGTTAAAACAATTTCAACAACAGATGCAAACCACTCACCAATAAAGTGATTAAAACAATCCTTAGAAAACCTCCAGTCACACAGTTTAGACTCATGTCTTAAAGACCTCTAGATGGAATCATGAGCAAACTCATGACTTTGTGTGCAGTATCACACCGACCACAGGGGGGCGCTGCACGACAAGCTTTAAGAAATCCACCTGTTGCTGCATGAAGGATGTTGGAAAGTAAAAGGAGAAGAAGGTAGACTGTGCTGTTGTTAAACAACAACGCACTCTAATCAAATATTAAATAAAGTCATAAATAATGTGAACACAGCTGATTATCTGTAAGGGATAATGGAGATCCCAACATGTGATTTAACTCTAACAGGTGTTGACTTAGAGCCAGTTTTTCCCAGCTACCAGCTCCACACCTCACTGTCACCGGACAGATGAACAAAAGAGTCAAAACCACCTCCTTTTCGGGATCCGAACCCAGGATCCTCCTCCGCCTAGTAGTGGATGACCCCCTGCCTGTGAAACGGACTCACACTGACTGGGTTTGTTATTGTTTCGACACAGAGCCGAGTAGGGCTGACTGAGTCTGTAGAGATCAACTTATAAACACAAAACCAGAGCCAACCTCTTCGAAAGCTGTTCCTGTGGGATTATCCAACCCCTTTGTCCTCCTCTCAATATGTAGAAACTAACTTTCAAAATATACACATACCTCCTAATCACTCGTATCTACACGTTTGAGAAGAATTTAATGTTGGTTGTAAAAACAGCTGGACTGTGATTTCTGTGATTCAATCAGTGCAATAAAAATCCACCAGACTGATAGATTTAATATCAGTTTGGGTGTGAGTGCATTCAACAATTTTTATTTGTCATTAAAGCTGTTTTTCTTGGCCAAATGAGTGTAAAAAAGAACAAGTAGAAACAAAGCAACTACCAAAAAAAGTGTTTTCCAGAGAATTTAGCAGCTGTTTTGCTTATGGAAGGAAGTTATTTCACAATGCGGTTTGATAAAAGCAGGATTATGATGTTAGGAGACCTTTATGACACTTGGAAGGGTTGGGACAAGCCACTCAGGATACTCAAGGTTTTTATTTACACATTTCTGCCTGAAAAAGTCTCTGAAGAGAAAAAACACAGAAACAATGAAATGCTGGTGGACAGCAGAGTGTAAAATGGACACCAATTTGCAGAGTGCTACTCAGAGCACGATTACTGTTGTTGCTAAGGATTTGATCCCCTGACAAACTTTCATGTTTTCCCACCTACAAAGAGTAGAGAGGTCTGTAATTTTCATCGTACACCTCAACTGTGATAGACAGGATCTAAAAAATATCCAAAAATTCACATGGTCTGATTTTATGTAATTAATCAGCATTTTATTGCATGAAATAAGTATTTGATCCCCAACCATCCACTAATAAGTCTGACTCTCACAGCCCTACCATATTTTTTAAGAAGCTCTCCACTCTGGAACTGTAAACAAAGTTTTCTGTACCAAATGTTAAGTTCTATTTTTCTACAGGATTAAATATTTCATGCAATAAAATGCAAAATAACTGTATTTTTGAAACATTTTGACTCTAACAGAGGAGGTCCTAAAATGAAAACTACAGACGTCTCTATTCTCTGTGGATGGGTAAACTTGAAAACTTGTCAGTATATCAAAAACTTATTTTCCCTAAAATACATCTGAAAGCCACACACTGTTAAAGGTCCCATATTATGAAAAATTCACTTTCTAAAGATCTTCTAACAGTCATATCAGTCCCAAAGACTGTGTCTGAGACCCAAAAGTGTTAAAATATTTTCACCATTTTTACTTCCTCATTTTTGTGAAATGTGTTTTGAGCTAATGCTAAAACGGGTGGTTTCTAAATCTTTCCCCTGCTGACGTCAAGAAGGGGAAAGACCACTCCTCTCTAGAGGACAGAGCCAATCAGAGCACCTTTGGCTATCTGAGCCCACCCCGCCCTTTAAAAACCACGGAAGCGCTCATCCTCACAAACGTTAGCAAACAGTCATGGTGACGCTACGAGCAAAGCACAGCAGTTGCTTCATAGATGTTTGATCAACAAGCACAAAAGTCTTTTTTACTCCCTTCATCCGAGACCCTGAAGACACACCAACGTCTCGTGAACGTGCAAAGAAGAGAGATGGGCGGGGCTTAGAGCTGAGACTTAGAGAAGCTCAACTCCCCGTCTGCCCCAGAACCACCCCTGATGCTAAACCTGATGATTACAAAACGTTGAAGCAGAATAGTGTAAATCCTAACAGCATGACCCTATGTGGAGGCTCAGTTTAGGATCTTTCAGTTCATCTGACATTGTTTTGTCTTTATTGATTTATTTTTTTGAAAGCAAATGGTAATAGAAAGTCTGAGCGCTGGTACTAAGTGAGGAGCACATGTAGCTCAGTTGGTAACGTCTGGCAACTGGAGGGTCGCCGGTTCGATCCCAGCTCCGGCTGGGTTACTTTGTTGTGTCCTTGGGCAAGACACTACCCACCTGGAGCTGGGCGGAGGAGGAGTACCTCAGGGTATGGATGAGCTTGTTAATGTGGAGGAGCTTGAGAAGGTACACAGGGATGGGATTGTTGATCTTGTAGGACTGGATTAGATATGACTGAAGAAGAGGGTTCTGGGAAATATTAGCAAAACAATTAGGGTAGCATTAATCAAGACGGGATGCAACCAGAGTCTGCACAGTTCTATCAGGTGGGTGGAGATGTTGTGTAAATAGAAATAAGCTGAGGGAGTGACGTTATATGAGACTGAAATGAGAGAAGGAGACCCAGACTCTTAACCTGAAGGAAGAGAAAACAGAAGTGGTCAATAAAATGGACGTTTGCTTATTTTTGAGAAAGTGCATTTAGTATCAATAAGAAGGACCTCAGTTGTATCACTATAGAATTTAGAACCAGAATGTAATGTTAGACAATCAGAGAGAGGGAGGAGGGAGGGAGGGAGGGAGAAGCTGGGTGTCTTCTGCATAGCAGTCAAATCTACATTTACATCTACATTGCTGTCAGTGTGCTCTTATACACACACACACACATAAGCCCTGTACATCAACACACTTGCAGAACTGAAAAAGAAGCTTGCAGTTTTCATGTGGGTATGCTGAAAAATGTGTATTCACCCTTAGAGAGAGAGAGAGACCCTCAAGACTCATCTTGTCTTCTTCTAAAACACTTCCAGAAAATGTGGCAATCATTTCCAAACAGCCTCCCCCCTCAATGAATGAGGGATGGGGGGGGGGGGGGGGGGGGGGGAA
>SSNR01000262.1:266829-316656 GCA_006937965.1 Callopanchax toddi | reverse complement strand
GGGGGGGGGGGGGGGGGGGGGGGGGGGGGTGAACAGGAGGTTAACTGACTGTCAGGCAACCACTGGGTTACTAAATGATCTGACCTGATGTGACCTGAGGGTCAGACGGCCCATCTGAGGTCAACACCAGTTTACCTGTCAGAACAATCACAGAAAATCTAATTCCCTGAGAATCTTCTGACAACTTTGCTAATATTTTTGCTTCAAAACTCTGTCACGTTGACAGACTTTGAACTCACTTTGGTAGTTTTGATGAGGGATCTTAAAAGACGTTTTTCTTTTTATTATTTGTGCCTGAACCTTTTCAGGGAAAACATCTTTCGTGTTTGTCAAATATTTCAGTTTGCTTTTTTTTAATATGCATGCAAAGTTTTACAGGTTAATACATTTATTTGCAGCACTGTCAGTAGGTGGTCTGTTGGGCAGCTGTGGATCAGCCGGTATGGCTTGTTGTCTGTTGATCAGAAGGTTAGTGGTTCAATCCCCAGTTCAGCTGAAGTATCCTTAGACAATATAGTGAACCAAAGTTGCCCCCGGTGCTGTCCAAATGGCAGACCACTGCTCCTTAGGGATGGGTCAAATGCAGAGAAAATTATTTTTAGGGGTGACTGTGACTCAGGAGAAGAGAGGTGCTACACTGATCAGGATCTCAGCGTTCAATCCCAGGTCCAAACCACATGTTGAAGAATCCTTGAGGAAGATAATGACAGAGAACAAGTTCTATTACATTGTACTGTAGTATAAATGTATGTGACCACTATTCACTTCCCCTTTCCCTCCTTATTGGTGGTTTTCTTTGTTGTTTGATTTTCTCAACTTGCATATTTCTGGTAGCCTGGTAAGCCTTCCTATATGTGGACATATAGTCTGGCCATGATCCATTGAAACGACTCATTCATAGGGGCGGGATCAACAGCTGTCATTCAAACTGTCTTCACATGCTATTGGGTAGCGCTAGGACCAATCAGAACCGTTTAGCAACAACCAGAACCAGCTGGTACATTCAACTTTTACTGTATCTCATCGGCAAAGCAGCCAATACACCCTTTTTCAAAATAAAAGACTTAAGTGCCTCTATCTGTTCACGTCTTAGAGAAAAGCCCAAATCTAAATCGGTCATAGTTGATGACAGAGACGTTTGAAAGGGATGTGGTTCATGAGCTGCCGCCATGTTGTTTAATTTCAGAGTTGAAGCTCTGCTGTCATCGGCTAATCCCGCCTACCAAACCGTTAGAGCACTGTGATTGGCCCGGTACCAAACTGACTGAACCAATCAGTGGACTGCTGAGGTTCCAATGGAGCATGGCTAGACCAAAGTCTGCAGAGCAGAACCGACAGTCTACTATTTCTGGAACTTTGGGGTGAAATATCTAATAAAGTTTGCTTTTTGTCAATGCAAAACTCTATTTAGCTACAGTAATACGTTCTGTCAACAGAAATAGAAAACTATGTTTAGAGTAAATCCTGTAGGTATTGTTAAACGATCAAAGCTTGACCTTATGTGACCTCTGAGACTACACCTACATCCAACTAGCTCAAGGTTAATGTGTAAACACGTTTAAATGTCAGACTTAGTAGAGAACACACAGCTGTTTATATGTCCTACTGTATGCTCAAGTACTTATACACTAGCTCATAAACTTGTACTTGTAAGGTTCCATTATAATGGTATTTTTAAGGCACCAAAGTAACTGGAGTAGAAAAAATGAACCTAAAACTAATCAGATCTAACCAAACTCTTTCAAATTAACCTTATTTTTTATGTCTTCCATGAAAATAAGCATATTAACATTTTGATGTATTAATGTTTGTGATTATAGGGTTTTGTAATGAACTGATTACTTATTTTAAAGTCTCAGTATAAAGGTCTCTGGGTGGATCAGTCTCCAGACCCCTCTTAGTCATCTTCTTCTGCTTTTCCTGGTCCAGTTCCTGAGGCCAGCAGCCCTTTAGCAGGGAAGCCAGACTGTCCTCCCCCCAGTCACTACTCCAGCTCCTCCAGTGGGATTCCAAGGCGTTCCCGGACCAGCCTACAGATATGATCCCTCCAGCATGTCCTGGATTGGCCTCCTCCCAGCTGGATATGCCTGAAACACCTCCCCTGGGAGACGTCTAGGAGACATCCTGACCCGATGCCCAAACCACCTCAGCTGGATCCTCTAAATGTAGAGGAGCTGTGGCTCTTCTCTGACTTCCTGTCAGATGTTTGCTCCTTAAAGTTGAGCCCGAACACCCTGTGGTGGAAACCCATTTGGGCCATCTGCTGTCACAATCTTGTTCTTTCAGTCATTACCCAAAGCTCATGATGATGAGGGTTAGAATGCAGATCGACCAGCAAAACAAGAGCATTGCTTTGTGGCTCAGCTCCCTCTCCTCCACAGCAGACTGGTTCAGAGTCCTCATCACTGCAGACACTATTGATCTGTGAACAAAACCCCAGGATACTTAACCTCTTCCACTTAAGGTAGGACCTCTGAGAACCAGTGACCAAGTCCGCCTTCTTTTGTCTCGACCCATTCAAATAAAACCTCAGTCACTTAATCCAGTTGATTCTCCTTCAACATTCAATGGTAAACCTTGTTCTGCATTCTGGTTCCCCTTTCATTCGGTCCAAACTATGCTGTCCTGTTTCTGAACCGTATTCTGAGTCAAGCGTTTCTTCACCTTCCTTCTCACTGCAACGCTTTACAAACACTTTCCAACATGGAGACTTTCTTGTTTGCCTTGAATAGAAAAAAACAACAAAGTTTCAGTCTTAAATTTGAACTAACAGCTTACAAAACAACAATCAGGCCAACATCCTTCTCTTTTTTAACAGCTGAGAGCAGCACACCAATAAGGGAACCCAGTGGCTTTGATTCACCATTCCAAACTGGTATGGTCACTGGACCGCTGCAGGGCAAGTCATTTCGGATCCCTAAGTAACACAACTATAAACTTTATGACGTGACTCTATTCAAGTGACCCGTTGCTCACAGAAAAAGGAGTTTAATTGCATCAATACACATTAGGTTACTTTGGACTGTATAAACAAAATACATATTGACTATGATCTGTTTAGGATGGCTTTTTGGTGTATTCTTTGGTTATATTTACATCACCAGTTTGATTAACATAACTAAATATGGGTGTGATCAGCTAAGTTAGATTATCATCAGTTAAAGGAAGGAACTGCTGCAGGTCTGATATGAATTGAACACATTTTATTAGATCATGTTTTTCCTCTTATCTTGTATTTCAGTTATTCTGTTTTTTTCAGAAGCCCTCCCATTTCCTGACAGCTACAAACCCTCCAACAGACCTCAGCTGGTCCCTGGAATCCAATCATCCTAGAGGGAATGAAAGGAGCGTGTTGCAGTCGAGCTGATTAAAATCAAACTAAACAAAGAGAGCGGCCTTTTGAGGAGAGAACCACTCCCTCGCATGTCCATCTATCTGTCTGTTTTGAATGACAGCAGCTGTTTTCACCCCTCTACCTATTAGATTTGCCTGATGCTTTGAAAATTTGAAAATCCTGATGTCCATCAATCTGCCCACAGACACCCCTGAAGTGATCAGGGCTTTGGTTCCCTAGATAGCAGACTGTTATATTTCTAGACAAAATATATAAAATCATTAGCTTGATTTTGGACAATTAATGGTGATGAATTTAATACCTGCAGAGAGACCTGAACTGAACTTCCTGTTCATATTAGGTTTGTCTCAGAAGCTGCTTGTTCTAAACAGCAAGGCTTGACATCCTAAATAGAAAGTCACTGATGTATACTGTCAAATTTATATATTATATATTTTAAACATTTTCCACTGGATAATATTTAGTTTCTGCAATGCGAGTGTATACAAGTAATGTATAGAAAAAATACAAAATTGGACACAAAATCCTTTATATAAAAAGTTATACCAAGAGTTTTTGTCTTTTCTGAATGTTCTCTTTATTACAGAAAGAGTGCAAGATCTCATTCCTCTTACAGAAGAAACTGAACCCATGCAGCTAATTTTGCATTTCACTTAATATGACTCTATTTTAACCTCAGGCAAAGAAACCAGGGGGCTCATAAAATACCAACTACAGCATGGAGTTTATGTTTTTACTTGTGCTGTTTATAAAATCATCAGTGTTAACATTGCTAATGCTAATTAAGAAAAGCTACGTGGCTATAGCAGGTGTTCTGCCCAATAAAAAAAAAAAGAAAAGATGTCTACCATGAAATGCCCTAAACCCTACTGCTGGAAGTATATGGACAGTATTTCCAAAGCAAATATCCACCATAAATTTTTTCTTAGCCAAAGTAAATGTTAAAACTATCAACAGTAGATTTCATTTGAGATATTCCAAATTAAGAGCTTCTCCAGATATTCTTCTATAACGTTAAATAAATAGATGGTTATGAATGGCTTCAGGTCTGAATCTAGAATTCTTTGGAGTTCATTCTTTGACTCTGGGTTGCCAGGCCCTGTGACTCCAGAAGAAGACCAAATAATCCACTACATCTGATGTTTGTGCTGGTATGTTATTTGGATTTCACCATACATGGTGTTGTACATTATGGGTAGACATATTAACGTCATAAAGTAAGTAACATTTATTTATATAGCACCTTTCACATAAAAAAATTAAAACATGACAGAAAGCCTTGTATTTAAAGCTGCTCTAGCTTATCTGCAAACAAGCTAGGTATACAAACACGGCCCCAGAACTCTCACCCCTCCCGTCGGCTATAATCCCAAAACCGTGCCCCCCGGATACGGAACCGTGCATTGCCACATTAGCAAGAGAGTGCGAAACACCAGTCTTTGAAACGCTATGCTGTTCACCCTGGATTTTCCTTTTTCTACGTCCAAAGGTTTTTTGTTTTCTGCTTGCTGAAAAGTAGGGGTGTAAGAAAAAAAATCAATGCACTGATATATTGTGATATTTCATGTCATAATATTATATTGAAACTCTTAAAACACAATGTCTACGGAACAGAGATCTTGCGATAGATAGCGCCAGTGAGTGGCAAATGTTGCTAACTTCATACAGCTAGCAAAACAGAGCTATCTAGATACCATGACATTTTAGCATAAAGTGAATTGATTCTGCTCAGTGGACAACAAGAGGCTAACTTTTCTGTTTAGCAGTGACTGTCACTGCACGATCCGTACCCGGAAACCCGATCGGTTCTGCGCATGTGCAAATTGAGTCTACATCCGCTGAAGCTTTTTACGGTAATTACGGATCAGAGCATCTGTTAAAATGTTAACAGTAATAAGTATTTATTAAAAAGTTTACAATAATGACAACGTTTCATACAATGTCGAAGAAAATAAAAAATAAAAAGGGAATTATGGATCAGAACGGCCCGATCCTTACTGTGCATGCGCAAAGTCGGACAGTACAGATCAGGTCTACCCGATCGGTTCTGCGCATGTGCAGAACGTGTGTACTCGCAGTGAAGTATTTTACGGTAGTTACGGTTCAGAGTATCTTTTAAGGTGTTAACAAGTATATAATAGATCTATATTCATACATAATGTATTAAAATGTTTATACTCGTAGGTATCCATTGTTTAAATGGCCCGCACAGTCGAGAAAGAGGCAAAGCTGTTGGTAAAAGCTAAGGGCTAACTGGGAGCTAACCGTCTCATTCAAAAGACTTGAATGTCGCTAAGTTGGCGAAAAGAGGAAGTGACGTAGGCTTCGCGCATGCGCATAACCGATTGTGCTTCCAAGTACGGATCGGGCAGTGACAGTTTTCTAACAATTAAATTAATAAATATCACAATATATCATATTGCTTGTAGTATTGCGATATATCGCATTATACGGTATCGTTGCCCCTGTATTGTGATGCAGATTTCTGCCAATGCACAATTCAAAGGAAAAGGTGTTTTTCTTTTTGGGACTCGAGTATTTTTTCCTAATTGAAGTGGTAGCAATCAGCTGTTTCTGTCCTTCTCTGACATCCGGGATGTTCTGCTGAAAAATGCGCCATCGTGTATGAATGAAGAATCCAAGGAAGTGAGGAAGTGTGGAGGTTTGGCGAGACAGACAGCCAGATTGCCCAATAGTTGCTTTTGGTCCCAAATGGATGATTGGCTGAGGTTTTTAGATACATGCAAGAGAACCACTTTATTAAATTCTTTTTTCTTTTTTTTTACAGCCACAAATATTTATAACTATACTATGTTAAAACATTGTTAAGAGGCATGAATAAAAAGTTTTTAGCAAAACAAATTTGGTATAGAATTTAATTCAGATTCAACTTTTCAAATCTGTGCTGAAGCTTCCTCGTGTCCATTTTTTGAAAAAAAAAATTGTTCATTCATTTTCTAATTATTATTTCTCAAATGTAAATATTTCATATTTAACATTCTGAGACCTATAGAGAATGAGCAGTATCACCTAGATTTTTTCTTTCTTATCGCTAACCTTTTAAAATAGCAATAAACATAAACTCTTAAAGGATTTTACAGGCAGGTAAAAGTCTTTCTTTTCTCAAACAATAAGTATTTTTATGTGCATCTCAGAAACAGCATTAAACAGGCTGTCAGTAGCATTATTTTAATTTCTCTACATGTGATCAAGTCTCTGATGTTTGTGGGCTCAGTGGGTAAAAGGCCAGCTCCATCAGATGGTCAGAGCATCACTGAGTGTTTTCATCTGGTTCTGGTACACTCATCTGGTTTGTGGGTCGAGGTCCGTTTTCTCTATTTCTTTTCATAAAATCACACCCTGATTTTCTCATCACCTGTTTTTAACGTTTTGTGTGTGTGTTAGTGTTTGTCAGTCAGAGAAACTTCTTATAACTTCCCTTGTTTCTGTATTGTTACTCCTGTGTTGTATATTGACCACGAACAGCTTTCCTGCTTTTAAATCCAAATTTAACACGCCATATTTTTATTTTTAAGCACTTTGAGCCACTTTTGAAAAGTGCTACCTAAATACTGTTAACTCTGACTTCCCCATTAGTTTTAGGATCTTGTTCCTTCATAAACAACCATTTTGAAGTCATTTTGCTTTCTTTTAGTCTTTTCAGTGACTTAAACCCAACTCTAGCCCTACAAACGTACAGGTCACCATGATCCAGGTGATGTTTATGACCTAACATCACTAAATCACTGAGATTATTCTGAGGATCCTGTGAAGATTGATCCACAGATCTGGCTTCTTAGCAGGTATTTACTCTATTAAGCTAATTTATGGCTTGAAAGAATTCACTTGTAATAACTGTGTCAGAGGTCATAGAAGTAAACTACCCTGGGAACAAACTTTTAAGCTTTCTTTTTCTTCTTTCTTCAGCAAATATATGCAACTAACAGAAGTCTGAACATATTTTATGTATGTATGACCTTTTTTTAAAATGAAAACATTTAGATGACAGTTTTGAGCTTTGTCTTATCAGCGGGTTGTTTTACATTTGCTCTCTGACTCATTCATTCATTTATACATATATGTGTGTTTATATTGCTGCCTATAAGATTTTGTGCGGCTTCTTGCTTGCTTTTCCTAGTACTTAAAAAATAACAAAATTAAACTAACTAAATATCCTTTAAAACTATAAGAAGCAACCACTCAGAATTACATCGCTGTTCAAGCTGTTTAATCATAAAGAATGAGAAATTCTGAGCCCAGAATGCATCATGTTCACTCATCTTTCTTTACTCTCATGTTCATTTCCACAGAGATCTGGTAAAATGTTTGACAGAATGAATAAAATCACAGTTTAAGGTGGTAAGGGCAGCAGGAAGCATAGTTGTACTCCTTCCAGACTTGTCCAGCCCCTCTGATGGGATCCCAAGGTGCAAGGGCGTAGATTTGCTCTCGTCATTGGTGGGGACCAAGACGAGGTTGGGCGTGAGAGACTGTGTGTGTAGGGGGGGTGTTGCGTGCGCTGCTGAGATGTACTGTAATGCTGTAATGCCAAAGTTAATATCACCAGAAAAATGCCTGATGGTCCACACAGACCCAAAGCAGGTGGCACGCACTGGTTGATCCAGACACGTACGCCTCCTTCCCCTGGACACAGGTCCACGCACAGCAGCACAGGTAGTACAAAAGAGTGAACTATCTTGTGACTTTTTGGTCTTTGGCTTCTGTTTCTGCTGACACGCACCCGCCCTCTTGTGGCAGGTTTGTGACATTACAACAAGCATTATTTACAGTGCTTTTGAAAAACCTTGGTAGCCATCGCCCACTTGTGGCAATAAGATCAAACTACAAATAACACTATTCACAGCGCTTTTAGTTTAAAAACCTTGAAAAATAAACAGTAAATTAAAGAGCACCATCTATTCAACCAAACTTAGGATATGTTAAAATACTGTAATTTTTAAAGAAACTCATAAATCAAGGGAGTAATGTTTGAAAACAGCTAGCTAATGAAGTGAGATGTATTCAGCAGGGATGGTAGTACAAAGCAGTGAACTATCTTGTGACTTCTTGGTCTTTGGTTTCTGTTTCTGCTGACACTCACCTGCCCCCTTGTGGTGGTTTTGTGACATTACAACAAGCATTATTTACAGTGTTTTTATACAAAAAACCTTGAAAAATAAACTGTAAATTAAAGAACATCTTTAATTTAAAACAATTATTCAGCATTACTTAGGACATGTTAAAATACCGAATTTTTAAAAGAAATTAATAAATCAAGGGATCAATGTTTGAAAACAGCTAGCTAATGAAGTGAGATATATTCAGCAGAAATGGTAGTACCAAGCAGTGAATCTTGTGACTTCTTGGTCTTTGGTTTCTGTTTCTGCTGACAAACACTCGCCCTCTTGTGGCCGTCTTGTGACATTACAAATAACAGTAATTACAGTGCTTTTATATAAAAACCTTGAAAAAACCCAGTGAATAAAAAAAACAAACAAATTCTCTGATCTAAAACCATTATTGAACCATTCATAGGAGGCTATGTTAAAATACTGTAATTTCTAAAGAAGCTCATTATAAATCAAGGCAGTATTGTTTGAAAAATGCTAGCTAATGAAGTGAAGTGTATTCAGCAGGGATGGTAAGCCCGTCGGTCCGCTGGGCTGCACATACTATTTGTGAGGAATGGGGATACAGTGCTACTTCTGCTGCATCCTTGGATCAAATTATTGGTGGGGACAATTCAGTGATAGCTGGGTTTTGGTGGGGACACGTCACCTCCGTCCATGCCAAATCTACACCCATGCTGTATAGACAGTCTGAACACCTTTAAGAACCAGCTGCAGACCCAATTATTCAAAACTGCTTTTAACTAAATCTTTTATTTTCATTCATTGATGTTTAACAATCTCTATTTTTATGTTTTTATGTGTTTTAATGAAATTTTTATTTTTTTTCTTGTTTTTATTTGTTTATAGTCTTTTATTTTATCTTGATTTTTTAATTGTGTTTCTTGTTTTAATATTCTTTGGTTCTTTGTCTTTAATCATGTTTTAATTTTGATGTTTTTGTGAAGCACTTTGTGATTTGTTTCTGTGAAAGGTGCTATATAAAAAATTTTCTTAATTAATTATTTACTACTCTATTTGGTGGACCAATCACAGCGCTCTATTTGGTGGGCCAATCACAGCACTCTCTTTGGTATTCAAATCACAACATTAAGTTTGGTGGACGACTCACAGAGCTCTATTTGGTGGGCCAATCACAGTGCTCTATTTGGTGGGCCAATCACAGCACTCTCTTTGGTATTCAAATCACAACATTAAGTTTGGTGGACGACTCACAGAGCTCTATTTGGTGGGCCAATCACAGTGCTCTATTTGGTGGACCAATCACAGCGCTGCATTTGGTGGACCAATCACAGAACTCTATTTGGTGGACCAATCACAGTGCTCTATTTGGTGGACCAATCACAGTGCTCTATTTGGTGGGCCAATCACAGCGCTGCATTTGGTGGACCAATCACAGCGCTCTATTTGGTGGACCAATCACAGTGCTCTATTTGGTGGACCAATCACAGTGCTCTATCTGGTGGACCAATCACAGAGCTCTATTTTGTGGACCAATCACAGCGCTGCATTTGGTGGACCAATCACAGAGCTCTATTTGGTTGACCAATCACAGAGCTCTAATTTGTGGACCAATCACAGTGCTCTATTTGGTATTTAAATCACAACACTAAGTTTGGTGCACCAATCACAGAGCTCTAATTTGGTTGACCAATCACAGAGCTCTAATTTGTGGACCAATCACAGTGCTCTATTTGGTATTCAAATCACAACACTAAGTTTGGTGCACCAATCACAGCGCTGAGCTGTACTACTCCTTCAAGGACTCAGAGTTCTACAAACTATCTGAACTACTCGAGTGTCTGTCAGCAATTACTAACTAGTTAGAAATTTACTTCCTTCAGTTAAACCCTGAAAAGTCTGAATGTCTGATTGTTGTCCCTGATAGGATGGTCCTCCTGATCAGTCAACATATTGATCATTTAAACTCTGTTGTAAAGTCAAACCTGAGGAAACAGGGTGTTTTTTTCGACCAATCAATGTCTCTTGAAGGTCACTCAAAACAGCTGGTCAGAAACTGTTTTTATCATCTGAGAAATATTTCCAAACTGAGAAAGTTGGTGTCAAAAACTGAACAGGAAATGGTTCTTCTTGCTTTTATCTCCTCCCGTTTAGATGACTGTAACACACTTTTTACATGTTTGAACCAAAAAGCCCTTGACCGCCTTCAGCTGGTCCAGAACTCTGCAGCGAGGCTCCTCACTGGAGCAAACAGAAAAGATCACATCACTCCTATTTTGAGGTCTCTGCACTGGTTACCTGTTAAATGTAAAAAAAAATTTTTTAATCCTGACTCTAACTTTCAGGGCCCTACATGGTCAAGCTCCTCTTTATGTTACTGAACTATTAAAGCCAAATGCTCCAACCCGAGCCCTTAGGTCCACAAACCAGAATCTCCTAACAGTTCCAAGGACCAGATTTAAAAGTCAAGGTGATCGCTCTTTCCAGTCTGTTGCACCTCGACTTTGGAATGATCTTCCTTTAGTTTTACGCTGTATAGTAAGGGCGTAGATTTGCTCTCGTCATTGGTGGGGACCAAGACGAGGTGGGGGGTGGGAGAGTGTGTGTGTGTGTGTGTGTGTGTAGGCGGGGTGTTGCGTGCGCTGCTTAGATGTACTGTAATGCTGTAATGCCAAAGTTAATATCACCAGAAAAATGCCTGATGGTCCACCCAGACCCAAAGCAGGTGGCACGCACCGGTTGATCCAGACACGTACGCCTCCTTCCCCTGGACACAGGTCCACGCACAGCAGCACAGGTAGTACAAAACAGTGAATCTTGTTGTGAGTTTTTGATCTTTGGCTTCTGTTTCTGCTGACATGCACCCGCCCTCTTGTGGTGGTTTTGTGACATTACAACAAGCATTATTTACAGTGCTTTTAGTTGAAAAACCTTGGCATGTGTCGCCCTCTTGTGGCAATAAGGTGAAACTACAACAAACATTTTTCACAGTGCTTCTAAACCTTGACAATAAACAGTAAATTAAAGAACACTATCTCTAATGTAAAATCATTATTCAACCTTACGTAGAATATGTTAACATACCGTAATTTTCAAAGAAACTCATAAATCAAGGGAGTAATGTTTGAAAACAGCTAGCTAATGAAGTGAGATGTATTCAGCAGGAATGGTAGTACCAAGCAGTGAACTATCTTGTGACTTCTTGGTCTTTGGTTTCTGCTGACAAACACTCGCCCTCTTGTGGCCATCTTGTGACATTACAAATAACAGTAATTACAGTGCTTTTATATAAAAACCCTGAAAAAAAACCCAGTGAATAAAAAAATAAAAAATTCTCTGATCTAAAACCATTATTGAACTATTCATAGGAGGATATGGTAAAATACTGTAATTTCTAAAGAAGCTCATTATAAATCAAGGCAGTATTGTTTGAAAAATGCTAGCTAATGAAGTGAAGTGTATTCAGCAGGGATGGTAAGCCCGTCGGTCCGCTGGGCTGCACATATTATTTGTGAGGAATGGGGATACAGTGCTACTTCTGCTGCATCCTTGGATCAACTTATTGGTGGGGACAATTCAGTGATAGCTGGGTTTTGGTGGGGACACGTCACCTCCGTCCATGCCAAATCTACACCCATGCCAAGGTGTTCTGAGGTCTGTCTAGAGATCTAACTCCACCACAGTGTCCTGGATCAGCCGCAGGTTGTCCTCTCAGAGGGACAGGCCCTAAACACTTCACTTTAAAGGTGTTCAAGAAGCATCCTGATCAGATGCCTGAACCACCTCAGCTGACTCTCCTGAATGTGGAGGAGCAGCAGTTCTGCTCAGAGTCCCCCCTGGATGTCCGAGCACCTCACCCTTTCTCTAAGGTTGAGTCCAGCTACATTGTGGAGGTGAAAGAAACTCATTTTAGCCATCTGTGTTCACAATGATGTTCTTTTTGGTCATTACACAAAGCTCCTGACCAGTTAATATTTGGGACATGTAGATTAGGGGTACTCAGTATGTGTTGTGTGGCCTGTCTTTAAGCAGACTTTTAGTGTCTTTCAAACTGCTGGAAGTTATTTTTTTAACTTACGTTTAGACTAATCACTTAAGATATATATGCAAATATTTTCAACTGGCCTGTTGTTTTTATCTTTCATTTGTTTAGTTTTAGAAAGTGAATTTTACATAATATGGGACCTTTAAATTAAAAAATGTTATTAATTTAGCAGAAAACTATCAGTCTGGTGTGTTTGACACAAAACAAGCATCAAATCATGTTGATAAATTATTGTTATTTGTGTCAAATAGAACCCGCTGATTCTGATTGGTCTAGACCGATGCAGCATTGTGTGTGTCATGCTTTGCTAAATGAGCCCATGAAACATCATGGGGTGAATTTCTGTGGGATTCGTAGAGGATCTAATCAGTTAGCAGACATTTTACACATTTCAACACTAGACATTGTGCCAGCAGCTCCTCCCCCTTTCTTTGTCTTACTCTAATCACCATGGAGTCGGTGCAAGTGCAACAGCCATTCCTCTTTGGTGTTTTAATCAAAAAGCATGTTTTTACAACCAGTGAAGGAGGCTCTAGTCTTGAGCCTGAGCTGCTCTCAGGTAATAACTTCACCATCAGCTCTAGTTGGACAGGCAGGGTAAAGTAGGAGGAGGAAGCAGTGGGATGTGAATGAGGACATGTTGGGAAAAAACGAAACACCGAGGCAGAAAACAGGAAAGAAACACTTTAGATGAGAGTCTGGGCGTAACATGAATGGTGTGTGAGTTTAGATGTCATCCTTTTCTGGTGATGAATTTCCCCTACATCATCTAACTTACCTGTTCATTTTCTGTCTTTAAATTCAGGTCAGATTGGGGTTGTGGTTTTAGGACCCTTAGGAATAAATTGACCTTTTAATTTCATATAAAACATGCTACAGGGACTGCTTAATATTGATAGACTAGAGAGACTAGTCCATCATTCATTTGTTCCAGGCTGGATTGCTGTGATTCTCTATAACCAGGATGTTTAGAGCCTCCAGCTGATCCAGATGCTGCTGACAGAGTTCTGATGGGAGTTAGGAGGAGAGATCAGATTTCTCCAATTTTAGCATTACGTCATTGACTCCCTGTAAGATCCAGAACTGAATTTTAAGTTTTGCTTCTAACTTATAAAACTCTCAGAGCTCAGGCTCCATCTTCCTTTAGAGATCTTCTTGTTCCAGATGTCCACACTCTCCTGGCTTTACTCTCTTTGGCCTGCATGTTTGTAGTTACTGCTGCCACTAACTTTATCCTCTGTTTTAGAGACGACTGGCCCAGCCCTTGTGTCTTTGTCTTTGTCCTGTCCTCTCCAGAAAGCTCCGCCCGTTCTGAACTGGGAGGTTTCTTCCTGTTAAAAGGGAGTTTTCCTTCCCACTGCCACCCTCAGACCGTGCTGCTCACTGAAGAAAGCTTTAATCCAATCAGCTGGTTCCTTTACGTCAGATAATTGGACTAATTGTCATTTTATAATGAAACTAATTAATTACAGCTGTAGGGATCCAGAGGGGTCCACAAAGGTCAGCGTTCTGGTTTTGGACGGAGAACACACAGAACCATAAACAAGTCCTGTTAACAGGCAGAGCCCCTTCATACTTCGCTCTAGATGTGTGACCTAGTCTAAACATCTCTCCTTCCTCCTGTCACAAAACTTTCAAAAACTTCTAAATTATAAGCTCTGAATAAAGTCAAATGGTTTTTGTGCTTTTCAGGTTTGATATAAACTGACATGTTTTGCTAATTAAAGAACCTTCCTTTAGATTTTTGATGTCAATTAATGTCAGATTTTTGTATCTTAAATACAGTCATCCAAACTCGCTTGTTTTAATGTTGAATTCATCAGATGAAGGTGGTTAGTGATTTGATCTTTCATTATTATGTAGTGATACCGGGAAGGCCAAGGGCCCCTTATCACGCTTGCATTTCTTTAAGACCGTAAAAAGGTCTGGTTACGCAATAGAGAACCAAGACAGAGTTGTAGGAAAAAATACACAGTCTTTATTTTAGAATTAATTTAAAACATCAGTTTAAAATGACCCTCAACTAAACTGACCTTAAAGAAAAATAATGAATGAAAACACAAAAAAACAAAAGGGAAAATACTAAACTAAAGCTCAGAAAATAACCCCAAAACACTTAATGAACCCTCTAAAACAAACTAACCGGGAGCGCGCTCCTACACAGAGACTTGGCTCTCTCGCGCCCCGCCCCTTCCTCTAAGAGCTAAACTGGAGCAGTAATTGACCGGTGCGCCAGAGATCCTCAAACCTGCACCCACACGCAATAACGCAAGTGCCGCAGCGCGAGTCACGCACTTTAACGCAGACCTTCCCGCCTAAATTGAGCAGCAGGGGCATGGCTGCAATGAATGAAACCAAATCACATTAGACGCATTAAACCACCATGCAACCCACCATGCACCCGCTCCATCAAAACATGGGTACTCACACGGACATCCACCTGCACCAGGACCTCCAGTAACCCGTACAATCCAACTTGGCAACCGTGCACCAGCTCTGTTCACCTCCAACCATCTGATCCCCACGCTCCCACACACCCGTCTTTATCAGCTACGTAATCACCCAGCAATGTCAGACAGGTGTGCTGATACGTTCACCGACTGCCGAAGATTCGACCCTCACTGTAACCCATGGTTACAATTATATATTTTTTTTTTTTTGTTTGAACTATGTTCATTTAGAAATCTTTATTCTGGAATTTTCTTGGAAAACAGAGAAAGACAGGATTTTAGTGAAAAAAAAGTTAACACCCTTTAACTTTTCCAGGCTTGTGATTGGGTAAACTCATTTTGTTTTTTTCTTCCTTGCTCATCATTCCCTATCCCTTTTTCCTTATCTGCTAAAAGGCAGAGCCACACAAGTGGCAGCTAGCCCGTGAGAACCTGTCTGTTATGTATGTGTGTCTAATCCTGTACTGAAACCAAGTTTCCCCTCTGTGGGATCAATAAACTTATCCTTATCCATATCCACTTCCAAACTGATTTGGCAGTCTCTGCTAAACTCATGACAGGAAGGCCTGTTGCTGAGACCCTCTGAAAGTCTGAAGTATCAAACCTCTGACCCAGATAAGGCTTCAGAAGGCCTGAGAGACATACCCTCTCCAAGGACACACATCTCAGAAGAAAAGATATAGTCTACCATCTTAATTCATTTAGAAGCCTATCTTTTTACCAGCAAGAGTTCTCTATTTTTAAAACCAGCTCAACGTTTTATTAGAACTGTTATATTGCACACTTTGCCAAGGTGGACAATGTTGCCATGGCGGTTACCTTCGGACGAGCCTATAAACAGCCAGTCACCTGATCATCAGGGACCATCAAGTCCACATCAGGAGCCAGGGACCAGAATCCCTCAGATACTGTCTGACATCGACTTCCTCCAGGCAGTCTTGATCCACTAAGGGGCCGTGACCTGGTAGCATAAACCTGGGGTATTGCAAACTGGTGTCAGATTTGTTTATTATTTATGCATAATTTATAAAATCATCCATACTAATTAATAAATTAACTCTAGCCTATGGGGTTTTTATTGATTCCCAAACTTTACACATCTGTTTCCCAAGAAACTCTTAATTAGACCTTTCATAATCACCTCAGCCTTGATTGTGTGTGTTTTAATGTTTATTTTAAACATTAGTTAGAATAATGTTTAGAATAATAATACATTGATTTGTATAAAGTAAAGTTTACCTCTGTGTCAAATTATTAGCCTTTCTGATTCCCTGTATATATTGTTTTCTTTTTCCACATACCTGATAAAATTCAACACCAGTGGAAATGTCATGTATTTCCTAAAACATTAGAAGCTAATATAAATCTCAGGTATAATGGAAGAGATCTCCTCGACGTGAGGACCATTTAGAAAAGAAGGAAGGACTTTGACTTTGAGGCTGGAGAGCTGTAGGTTGATGGAGACAGCTGAGATCTCTCTGTCTTATCTAGAGTGGAGGCAAATGGACAAAAAAACAAATGTTCCCAAAGAGAGAGAGAGAAGTGGAGTGGAGTCTTGAAAAAGCAACAAAAAAAAGAGAGAGGAGGATTAGTTAATCAGCTGCACCTGTTGCAGATTCTGGGACATCTCTGTGGGAACATACACACACACATGCACACACACATATGCATGAACATTTGCTCACGGAGAGATCCAGAAATCGGTGGGAACGTGTGTGAGGCTGGAGGTGGTGCGGGTCAGAGACCAGTGTTGTTGTCTCTGCTTACGTCTCTGCAGAAACCGAGGGACTTTCCACTGCACAAGGCTCCAGCACAAAATGGTTTCTACGCTCATGATGTCATCTTTCGGCGTGTCGCAGCACATTTGGAAGACGTTAGCGTTCAGATCGGGCCGCGGCCCAATTTCAACACATGCATGACATAGCTCAAGTGCATATTCCAGTTGCTGATTTGTTATTTCTAAAACATATTCAGAAGAAAAACCGACAAGTTTACAAAAACGATTCCTGCTTCGGGTCATATTGAAGTTTCATTTAATGCTTTGTTCGGGACGGAGCCAAACCACAACAAGTCAGGGACGGAGCAGGGGAGGCATCAGGTTCTGATGATGCATTTTGTTCATGCCGAGGGACTAATGTGGCGCAGTATTTCCCTGCCCCCTATTAATCCGATTATCTGATTGGTCATTGTAGTATTTCTCTCAGGAGATTAACATTCCTCTTCTGTTTCACTTGATTGTCACCATCAATCCTGGTCAACGCATCAAGCAGCAAAGTGCAGAGAAAGTGACACTGAAAAGTCTAATGCTGCGTGGACGCTGCTGTCCCCTTTAGGAGTCATGAGAGGACTATTTTTGAAACGTGAATGAATATGAGCATTATGTATTTGTATTTATGTAAAGTTAACATCTGTAGAAGAGCCTGAAGCTGCTCTGATCAGTCACAGTTTTACTGTTTTTATATTGAATGTGTTTACTTGTGTAATTCAGAGCAAAAGGTCACACTATGAGACATGTTTAGATGTATTGTGAAGTAACAAATAACCTTCTAATTCTTCTGAGTGTATACAACTATGTTGGCCTTCATCAGCAGTGTGTTTCTGTCCACTGGGAGTCCTGGCAAGCACAGCTCTTAATGGAAAACATCTGGCCTCGTGTTCAGGCCCAAATACACTGGAAACGTCTATATAATGACGTTAGTGACCTCAATAAAGAAAAGCATGCAAATTTGGTGTGCAGCTATATTTGTAGAGGCTGGACCTCTGAGGACCTCTGACTCCAGTGCTGCTTTTACCTGCACCTTAAAAACATGAAGTACACGAATGAAGAGGAGGAAGGAGTGAAGGTGACTTTTCTGCCTTTGAGGAGCTGGGTGTGGTGGGCGATGGCGTCTGACTGCGCATTAGGCCTGCCGAGGCGTTTCAGCTGTTGGTGTTGGCCCACATGCTGCACGCTTTCAAACTGATGTGGAGGGTCTGGCCTCTCCAGGAGCTTTCTCCTTCTCCTTGTCTGCCCTGCACATTTACACACACACACACACACACACACACACACACACACACACACACACACACACACACACACACACACACACACACACACACACACACACACACACACACACACACACACACACACACACGGTAAACAGAGACATAATATCAGGGGTGTTAAAGAAGGAGGTGAAAACATCTCTTCCCTAAAAGCAACACTCATTCGGTTAATAACTCTCAGACTTAGTACTGTAAATATTTTGCTATAGACACCTTTGACATCATGGGTTCTGCTTCTCAAAGTACTTCGAAAATTAAAAACAGGCGCACTTCTTTTCTGTAATTCAGTTTATTGTTTTTACCCTTTATAGGCTGAGTGACCATCTGACTTGATTTAAACTTGGATTCGGAGCCTAAGTCTGAAACTTGCAAAACACATTTTTAGGAGAACAAAAAAAGTAACACGTTTTTTGTTTTTATTTCAAAAAGCAAAAAAACAAGTCAAATAAATACCAGTAATATGTATATTAAAAATGTTTTTAAACTTTTGTTTCAATGTATGTATTTATTTGTTTTTATAAAAGTTTCAAGTTTATGCTGGAAATCAAAATTTAAAGCAAGTGATCAAATATGGTCATTTCACCTATAAAGAGCTAATTGAATTAGAGATCCAATCATTTGGCTTTAAAGTTTTAAAATGCATAATTTTGATTTTCACAACAATTGTCTGTTATTTGGGGGCATCAGAACTAGCAGGAAGCCCAGACCATGGGCGTAGATTTGGCATGGATGGAGGTGATGTGTCCCCTCTAATACTCAGCAATCACTGAATTGCTCCCACCAATAATTCAGTCCAAGGGTGCAGAAATAGCGCTGCATCCCCACTAATAATAGTGCAGCCCAGCGGACCAGGTGCTGTGCTGCTGTGCGCAGACAGACCTGTGTCCAGGGTAAGGAGGCCTACATGTCCGGATGGACCGGCACACGCCCCTCGCGATACGCCGAGCTCTTACACCGATGGCACCTGCTCAGGGTCTGGATGTGGACCTTGCTGGACTGGCCATCGGGCATTTTCCCAGTGATGGTAACTTTGGGCCGGTCCGCACTGAGACCAGCGTTACAGGACTGATTGCCTTAATAATTCCTGTTTCAGCGCACGCCTTTTCACCACAACAGACTGGTTGGAGGTTCACATCCCTGCATATGCTGCTCTGATCTGTCTTGAACCGCCACCTTACCATTGTGGAGGAATTTGAGTGATCTAATGGTCCTAGGAGCCATGTTGTCTCAGGCAGTTTGACCCTGGCAGGGTCTTCTACGCAAAATTGGTCCTATATGAACAATGAGATGAAGAGCAGTTCAGAGGACCTTTCATAATTAAACAACAGATTACCAGAGTACGTGGCCTGGATGAAAACTGGAGTCTCACCCTAGATCTGGGTTTGGAGTGCATTGACATTTACCCATGAATCCTGGCAGGGCCCAGCCTGAACTGGTTTTGTGGGCTTGTCAGCTTGTGAACCCACCACCTGCAGAGGAGTATGAAGGGTCAAAGGCAGGAGAGTTTTGATTCCCAGACAGGATTGGGACATTATTTTTTTCTTTTTATTGTTTCAGTTGAGACATTTCAAATGTACATAACAAACATGGTACCATATACAGGCAAAATCTATTGGTCAGCTGGTCATTTTCAGTATTTAAGTCTTTTATTCATTCTTCTTCCAGCTATGAAATAGTTTAATTGGACTTCCATTAAATGACCCTCAGGCCTTTTAGTTGTCCCATCCAGCCCATGTGGTCAATCAGAAGTTAAATATAAGTAAAACCACACGCAAACTCAAAACATTTGCTTTTATTTTGGATTTTGCTGTGATTTTATTTTAAGATGTGTGTTATGGTGTTAACATTAGCACCCTGGTGTCTGCTAACAGCATCAGGAGTCTCTGCTGGTAAGTTGACTGCATTTAGGTATTTTTAGTCTTACTGACCAGTCAGAGTGCTTTTGCAGTACCAGTCACATCCAACCATTCACACACACACACTCATACATCAGTCTGCAAAATGGGTGCTTGTTGGGCTTGAGTGTTTTGTGCAAGGACACTTGTAAAGCCATGGTCGACCTACCAAACCTCTAAGATAATTGGCTCTCCTGAACCACAGCCACCAAGCGTTTTTGAAGATTTGGATTTCCCTCAAGCTAAAAAGACAAAAGGTACTACAAAGAGTTAAATATTTAAAAAGATATGCATTTTTAAGTATTCATTTACTGAAATCATAGGTAAAAAACATCTCTAGTTTGTGGAAAACAGCTTGCTTTTCATCAGAAACGTTGCAGTCCATACTTCAAAAGCATCAAGCAGCAAATAAACAGTGACACCAGTTGCCTCAACCATCCTCAGACCTTTATTGTGCAGGATAAGGGGAACAGAAAAAAAGCCAAAATCAGGATTGGATTTGCAGTTTTGGCGAGGTGTCTGGGTACTTATTAAGGTCACAGTGGGTCCTCAGTTACACAAGGTGGAGCATGATGGGTCCACAATGGTTTTGATCATGTTGAAAACTTCTTTACAGAAGTCCTGGTGGTTTCTTATTGTGGCAGCAACTTAGTGGCCTTGTGCCAAGGTTACGACGCCAGCCAAGCCCACGCTGTGCTGGCAGCAACTCTATGGAAGCTATTACAATGCTCCTGGCTGCTTGACTCCTACAAGTACTGCAGTGTTTCTCACTTTAACCAATAAGAGAGTTCCACGCTCTCAGTAAGACCAATCAACACTTTCCATAAATACGGCACCTTGCTAGGCTATCCTTCACCTTCTAACAGCAAAAACAAACTCTGATCATTTGTGAGGAATGCGTCTTGTGACAAATTAAAAGCTATTTCCTGCTCTCTGCCTCTAACAAGTCCAAGAAAGAAGAGAGTCCAACCCTTCTCTAGGATTTAAGTTCCAGAGCCAACGCTATGTGTCAAGGTGAGTCTGACTAGTCTGTACCGCTCAACCTCTTCCAAACTGCCAAAGCTACCATTGGTCTGTTACTCGATCCACAAAGCACCGGACCCTTCATACTTCTCCTGCAGGTGGTGGGTCCACAGGTGGATGAACCCATGTAACCAGTTTGAGATGGGCCTGGTTGGGCCCCATTAGCAAAAGCCCAGCGACCAGGTGCTCGCTCATGAGCCCAAACCCAGGGTGGGACCCCTCTGGGCCAGGTACTCTGATGTTTCTTTAATTAAAAGTCCAATGCACTGCTCTGCGTCTTTTCTTTCACATAGAACCAATTTGCCATGGGAGTCATACCAGGGGCAAAATATCCCCCAGACAACATAGGGCACCCAAACCCCTCCACCATGGTAAACTAACAGTTCAAGACAAGGTTTGGAGAAAGAGGTGGAGATATAAAATAAGGTTTCACCAAACCTTCTAGCTGCAAAGCAGAGAATTGTTAATAGTCCATTTGTGACACTTTATGTATTCATCAGTCTCACGTCATTATATCCTGTAGATGTGACTGTAACAACACTTGAGTCAAGAAATCTGTCAATGTATTTTACTTTGTGCAATTTTTGCATAAAATAAAATAAATAAAAACTATACAGTTTAACCTAGTTAATGATGCCAGTAAATACAAATCTAAATTTCTATGAATAAAGAAATTGTAAATAAATAATGCTCCAGTGATTTACAACGCATTACTTAAAAACAAATAGATGCATATTCTATATGTTTTAAAGCAATCGGGCAAATTCCACAGCCTGACGTTGTGTGAAAATTGGAAATGATGAAGTACAACTGTTTTTATCAGTATCTGTTAATGATGTGTGAATGACTGTTTATGATCAATATGACCTAGATCTGTTAAAAAGATGGTGGACTAAACAGTTCCTCTCAGTACTCCATCAGTTTCTAGTGTTTTTTTAACAAATGTCATAAAACACCACCAATACAGCTCCATCCAAACACACACACACACACACACACCTGCGTGTGCTGTAGCGGGTGACTGTTGGTGACAGGAGCTGTGACCTCAGACTGGGCCATGCCGCTGTGGTCCAGGTGGTTCTCTGAAGCTGCCAGATGCAGCTGCATGGGCTATAGACAGTGTCCAGTAATAACCTGCTCTGTTTTAGCGGTCTCTAGAGCCCAGAGGTTCTCTTCCTGGAGTGAGAAGGAAGCAAGAGTTCTTTAGTTAAATATGGTGAATGACACAAACATATCAGACTCTGTTTGCTTTTAGAAGCCTTTTCATGCTGATCGACCCAGAATCTGGGTTACTTAATCTTCCAGAACACAATTCACAGAATACTGTATGGGATTCTTCAAGCTGAGTCATGTCCATCATGTGAGTGGAAGACCAAAATGAGAGTAAATAACAGAGCTCAACGTCTTTTGCTCTCCTCAGAAGTTTTAAATGTTACTTCCTGTTTTGAGCTTTTGAAGAAAGCGTTGTGAGCATTTAGGAACACACACAGTGTATCTATGTACGCAGTACTGTCTAGAACATGAATAGTAATGTGTTTAATAGAACTGCTGTAATAGTTCATGTTCACTACCACGTGGATAAGATGGGAACTACATCATTAACTTGTATTTAGACAGCTGTCAACATTTAGACATGTCCGTTTATCCTCCAGCGTGCATCATGTGACCCACTGAAATATCTCGTGAAATATTGCTGTGCGTGTTCTTGTCTAAACATGACATGTCTGCAAAACTCAGCTTTTGACTTGTCAACTTGAACCCATCACTGTTATTATGACAACATACAAAGATTTCTCCAGGTTCTTGGGTTTCCTCTCACAGAATAATGGCATGCAGCTCAGGTAAAGGGCTGATTTTAAATTGACCTCAGGTGTGAGGTTGTGCATGGATTTCTTGACTTGTGTCTTAGTGTTAGCTCTGGTAGTCTGTCCAGGTAGTCTCTGTCTCTGACCCACAGCCTGCTGGGATAGGTACCAAACCCTTTGTGATGCTGAACAGGAACATTCAGTTGGTTTATGAAATTATACAGTGTAAAAAAAACAGCTAAAGTTGCATAGCTGTTGATGTTAGCTATCACGAAGATTAAGTTCTGTTCTGCAACATGTGTATCACAAGGTGTGATAAAGGCACCATGAAGATATAATAAAGACATGATGAAGGTGTGATAAAGACATATATTTGGGGAACCACTAAGTTATGCTGACCTGTTGACTGGATGAGTAATGATCATTGTAACCCTACACCACTGACGTAGAACATAAAGCATGTTGTGTTCTGATTGGCTCTTTTCCCTTCTGTCAATCTTATAAACCAAGCACATACATCCATTCCCCAATGTCTTGAAAGTATTAGCATTAAACTTCTTCCTCTTCTCTGGGGAGTTGTTAGGCCTCAGATAACATCACAGTAAAACTTTAACTCAGCGTTTCATAGGCTATCAGGTGAAAAACAGATTTCAGTCAGATGTTGAATGAAGGTGGGCTCCAGAGTTGTGCTTTTAATTAAAAACATACCACATTGGTGAAGTCAACCTAGAATAACTCAATTTCTTTGTTTTTCTAAGCATGAGCTTATTTCAACTTCATCATCTATAAAATGTATAATATTTCATGTTCAGATGAATCACAAATGCAGTTTAAAGTGCCCATGGCATCGTTTTCCATGTTTTCTGACTTATCTATCATGTTGCAGCGTTGAGTTCTCACCTTAAACCTGCCAGAAAGAGCAAAAAACGGCGTCCATCTGTCTCCTAGTACAGCCAGTGAGAAGCTCTTCTAGATTTCAGACCCAGGTTTCAAACAGTTTTTTTCACTCCAGCCCGCTATGAGGTCATAGTGATCCAGACTTGCTTATATGGTAAATTCTCCTCCCACATGCACGTTCACGACAACTGGAGCGAGGAGAGCGCCAGTGCTGCTGCCGCCATTGCCCATGGACCGTGTAGTGTTTAGTTTCAGTTTAGTTTCTCTTTCACGCGACGGCACTGCCCCCTGCTGCAGCAGAAGTGTCAGGCTGCCAAATAAGGAGAAACCCAGCAGAACCGGAAGGCGGCGCTTTCTTCTGATCTCTGAGTTGCTCGTTAGGAAATAATTACAGCGTATTTTGAGTTATGATGGTGCAACGCTAATCTAGAGGCATCAAAGATTACACCTGTTTAATATAAAGTGATTTAAATATCGAGTCATGGGCACTTTAAGGAAACTAGTTTAATAGTAAATAAAGAAAAGCACTTCTTCAAATTTCTCACTACCGCTACTTGAACGTGTTGTAGATGTAATTTTCTCTCTATAAGTACTCTAACCCTTTATAGAGCAAGTGACCACTCGATCTGCAGCATCAACCTGAAACTTTTTAAGTGTTTTTGATTTGTACTTTTTGCAAAACTTTCAGGTTTAGCCTGAACACCAACATTTAAAGCAGGTGAAATTGTTCAAATATGGTCACTTGTGTTATAAAGGGTTAAAGACCAAAAATTAAAACTTTTTGAAAAGAGCTTCATGGAGCTTCTAAACTCATGACTTTGACCTGATGGGACACAAGACATGCATGAGAACCAGGTGATGGTTAATAACATTGTACTTTTAACAACAACAGTGAGTGAAATGTACAGAGGACTCTTCATAGTGAGGTCTAAACCAGACAGGATCTTTGTAGTGAAACTTGGGACAGCCTGCCAGGTGAATCAGATTTACTCTCTCAAGGTGGTTTCTGGGATCCTCAGAGGTGAGCCCCATGGAGAAGGTACTATCTAACATAGGTGAATTAACTGAGTAGAGAGGAAGGCAGTGGAGTTCTAGACTAACATCAAAGGGGGGCCAGACTCAGACCAACTGCTTTCTTAGAGGCACATTCGTAAGAAAATAGCTCTACATTGTCTTTAGGTATTTCAACTTTTAGCAGATAATTACAGCACTATAATATCAATTTAGTTATAGTGGATGCAACAATTTCAACATGTTTCCAAATAAAATTATTTTGCAAAGATATTTTGATCTCTTGGTAATCCATTTCAATGACAACATGAAACAGTATTTGTCTCTAATGCATGAGACTCTGTAGTTGCAAGGGGGGCTACAGGGGGACCAAGCTTGCTGTCAGGGAGGCACTGGCCCACCCCGGACCCCTCCAGAACAGCCCCTGGTGGAAGGTGTTAAGTCCATTTACTGGAGACTGTAGCATCTGCAGAATGGGGAGAACCCAGTAGGGTGGAAACCAGGAAGTTACGTAAGTGAGGTGCTTGGATGGAGTTTCAGGCTGTGAACTTCACTGTGGTCATGAGGAGGCAGGTAACTGTGAGGCTCAGGAAGAAGGTGGTTAAAATGTGTTCCATTATCAAAACCTCTGAGATTGTTAAATGTTTCCAGGTCAGAACCAGAGCAGACATTAGCAAAGTGAGCAAAACAGGAGTCAAAAAGGTCAAGCAAGGTTCTGAGCACAGGACAGACAAAAAAGTCTCAGATCCAAGAAGGTGCAGGCAGAATCAGTGGTCGGTAAGGCCCACAATGACTGAAACATGAAGGCTGGGATGCTGTGAACAGATAGGACAACAGACAATCTAGCACTGTGTAGCGTAATATAACCTGATTTTATTGTTATAATACGGACACACTTCTGCAAGGCTATTAGCTTAGTTTTGTGGGTTTTATGCTGGCGACTGCTAGCTACCTTCACTAAACTAATTGTTATGCAGGATATCTAGGTTCTTTGGATTCAAAGGGAAGACCTACGTACGTTATATTTGGAAGTTATAACCCAGAAGCAGACTTAGACTACAGTTATTTTATTAAAGAAACAGATTGAATGAACAGACAGATATGAGGTAGATGGTGCATCTTAAGAGAGTCTTCTGATGTTATTAAGCTGAGAGTTAATGACGAGAGCCCGTGAGATATTAAATATCTCTAGGGAGTCTGAGCTAGTTATGAGGGGAACTGAGCCTAACTTGAAAGGAGTGTTATTTATCAAGAGCCTCGGTTTACCAGATCGGAGTTGGTACCTCGCTGAAACCGCTCCGAGATCGCCTCGGCGTGAGAGGTGGAGGCTCGTCGGTGAGATCGTTGGTCTGACGAGCCTCGGATTAGCCCCCGGTGAACGGGAAGTCACTCGAGGCACGGAGGTGTCTGATGAGTCGGTCAGCGGCTCCATGATCGGCTGGTGCAGAGGCTAACAGGCTTTCCCCATGGCTGGTGAACAGAAGCAGACGGATGGTGTCTGGCTTCTAGCCGGGGAAATTGTCCTCGACTGCTTGGGGCTAATACCCAAACGGGCAGTCGGCATCAAAGCCTACCGTGTAGCGGAGAAAACGGAGGGCTTGTTCTCTCGTTGTTGGCTGAACGAGAACTGCTGAACTCGGTAGCTTCCAGTCAGGAAGTCTGACCGTGGAAAGTTTTGGACGCGTGGCCCAATGGGAAGGAGTTACCAAGTCACGTGGTTCTCGTCATTAAGGAAACCCAGGAAACTTAGATGGATTATTAATATGCTTTAACCTTTTAGCAAAAGTAGAAACATGAAATAATACTGATGCAACATCAACATTCATTAATACTGGAAGAAAATGAATTAATCATATTAAGACATTTCTGGACAGTGGATTAAAGGTAGTGTCTTTTTAGAATGAGACATCAAAGAGTCCTTAAGTTTAATTATTAATTAAAGGAAATCTTCTGAGTCTTCCGACACGACCGAGTCCTGGAAGGAATGTTGATTCAGGTTACAAAATAATAAAAGAGTCATTTTAATCCAAGTTATTGGGACAAAGATGAGTTATTGTATTGATGACCCAGAGGTCAGAATTCAGAGATAGTAACGCCTTTGCCGGCGCTACAACTGAAACTGAGGAGACATGGAGCTCAAATAGGGACAGAGGTGAAGGAAATCAGTAATCAGCACTTGAGGAAGAACATGGGTGGGCATTGGCAGAGACAGAGCTGCAGACAAGCATGACAGAAGCAGAACTTGACTGGATTATGACGCATGATTTAGGATTTTTCACTAATTACCTGCATACAGCCAATATTTTAAAGGAACTAGGGTCAGGATTAGGAAACAAAACTCATGAGCGATGCACCCGGTGCTGCAAGTAACTGCAGCCCAGCACAGAAGTGTGCAGAAACTTCTCACTAATGTGGCAGATCTAGTTCGTCTCAAGGCAAGGGTTAGTTGTTGTTGTGTTCTTGGGCAAGACACTTCACCCTGCTTGCCTACTGGTGGTGGTCAGAGGGACTTGGCGGGTGCTCATGCATGGCATCCCCGCCTCTGTCAGTGTGCCCCAGGGCAGCTGAGACTACAATGTAGTTTATCACCACCAGTGTGTGAATGGGTGTGTTGTACAGTGCTTTGGGGAGTGTAGAATACTCTAGAACAGGGGTCACTAACAGGCGGACCGCGGTCCGGATCCGGACCCAGACCCTGTTCTGTCTGGACCCAGCAAATCCAGACCCGGTCCCTGGTCCATAAGGAGCAGGCGTGTCCGAGGAGACACGCGAGCGCTAATGAGCAGGTTCGTCGCTCACTCGGAACCCGCGGAACTCGCCCTCCCCCTGTACATGGTTCGGAACTCAGTCCCGGACCAGAGTCCTGGAGGCGAAGCCGAGCGCCAAGCGAGTGGCGCACCGCGGCAACTCCTTTGTTCGCCAAGTTCGCTACCCCTACACCACGGTCGGTCGGGCAGCCCCTCCCGCAGCCTCAGAAAGAGATCTACTGCTGCAGAAAGGCACGCCACGCACAATAGTGATGCGCGGCGCAGGTCAGGGTTTTTATCAACCCGCGAGTCCCGCACATTTGAAAACTTCTGACCCGCCCCAAACCGCTCCGCATCGCTGCGTCTATTTTTAGAACCCGCCCCGACCCACCTAATTAAAAACACGTTATAATGACTGAAAGCCTTTTATTTAGTCTGACGTCTCCAAAATAAAAGTTTTTTTTAACCTTTTCTAAAACGTGCTTATGCAAAGTTTGCAGAGTACGTCATTTCTCCGTTTTCTTTTATAAATCCTAAAGTTTGCAGAGAAAGTGACTCCCTTTCTGACCCGTTTTAAAAATAAATAAATTTTATATAAAATATAACAAATTATAAACATATATATTTATTTTATAAGTTTTATAAATGAGGCCACAGCGGTCGCAGAGCGAGAACCGGACGTCTCTCAGCGTCATTACACCTGCAGACGCTCTCACACACACACACACACACACACACACACACACACACACACACACACACACACACACACACACACACAATAACGGATAATTTAGCTGGAGGGATGTATTTCTTGGCTGATCTGGGAGCGCCTGTGTGCGTCGCACACAAGACCCTCACCCGCTGCAGAATTCTTCAAATTGGTTAAAGGACCTAGAAAGAGCTCACGCACTCATTCACCGGGCAGAGCTGGAGAGGACGCAACAGGTGCTGGAGAGGAGAAGAAAGGAGGAGAGGAGAAGAAGCTCAGAGCAGGTAGAGGAGCAATGATCCAGGCCATTGTCAGTAATCAGTTCATTCTGGTCAAAAACTGGACCAGAGTGTCAAAATAATGTCGACTTTTCTGCATCTGAACAGCAGGAGAAAAAAAACAAACAATTTTTCTCAAAAATTTACTTCAACCACAAACTAAATGGGGATCTTGTGCTCAGAGAATATATGT
Organism: Callopanchax toddi; assembly: GCA_006937965.1. Classification (NCBI taxonomy): domain Eukaryota; kingdom Metazoa; phylum Chordata; class Actinopteri; order Cyprinodontiformes; family Nothobranchiidae; genus Callopanchax; species Callopanchax toddi. The sequence continues at coordinate 288,104 of SSNR01000262.1, read as the reverse complement.
TTAAATATAAATAAAAATAATTATCTCTCCGTCTGAATATTTATAAAAATAATTATCTATCTGTCCATCCATCTATCTCCAAATAATTATTTATTTATAAAAATACACACACACACACACACACACACACACACACACACACACACACACACACACACACACACACACACACACACACACACACACACATATATATATATATATATATATATATATATATATATATATATATATATATATATATATATATATATATATATATGTATATATATGTGTGTGTGTGTAAGCAGGTTAAGGTGGCGCTGCCCCCGGACCGAGGACCAGGTCGCGAATGCTGATCTGGACCTTTGGCATATTTAGTTGAAGAACCCTGCTCTAGAAGGTACTGAAAGACTGAGGAGCTGAAGGAAAACAATGAACAGACACTGGGAAACAGAACTTCAAAACAGAAAGGAAAAACAACAAAAACACCAACACTGTGAATTTCTCTTTCATTTACATTCATTTATCCCCATTTAAGTATTTAATCATACAGAGTTAAAACCAAAACAAAAGGCTGCTCAGAAAAGAAGTGGAACCTTGAGTAAAATCTACTACTGCCTCCTAAATGTAAACGTGAGTCCTGTACATCCAATCTGAATCAGAAAACATAATTCGACCACCCTAACAGGACTTGACAGTTATACAGCACAGGAATGACCCCGTCTGTTCTGGGATAAACTCTAACGAGACAGACCAGGCAGCAGACTAAACACTTGGAGGCCTGTGTTGCCTTTATACTTAGGATTGGAGCTTTAAGGGAGCTAGATGTGTTGTAACATATTAATAAGTTTTTCTCATGTTTACTTATAAAGTTTGCATTAATTTGAGCACACTCAAAACACACTAAAAAACAAGAAATGAATGCTGACAGTGACACATGAAGACACATTAAAGGCATACTATGCAATTTTGGCTTGTACTTAGTCCCCTTAGTGTCTGTTTTAAATCGTTGTAAAAACGCTAGCAAACGTTAGTTAAATCTAACTGTTGAAATGTCTCTTCAGCCTTCATTGCTTTCTACTGGAGCGGTTCATCACTCATTCAAAGAAATCAGCTGTTCAAGCAGGGAGGGATTAAAAAAAAGCAGGAATCATGAGCTAAAAACACTCTGATGCTAGTATATCAGCTAGTCACACTGGGTTAGCCTAACCCTCGTGAGATACGTGACTTTGTGAGACTTCAGGACCGGACACCGGACCAGAGACTCAGAACCACATGTTATAAGTGTAGGCCAATGTAAGTTACCAAACACGATCTAACTCAGCTGATAAAGGGTGAGAATCTGGACCAGTAGCAGTGGCGGCTGGTGACATTTTTTTTGTTTGGGGCGCATTTTGCAAGGCAGTTTTCAGATGCACAAAAACCCACATCTCACCACTAGAGCAGGGAATGAAGCAAAATATTTTCATCTGATTGAAAATGTTGCTGGTAAAAATCCCTACCACCAATTCACTAAAGATGTGGAGCAGTTAGGTCTAATTCTACACATCAAACAGTAAAGAAATCATAAGGTCTTCATAAGGAGACCTTAGAATAATATCAATATAATCAGAAACAAATAATAAAAAAACAGCCACAATGTGGTCACAACAGAAGTAAGAGTTTCAGGAAAAAAAACAACCTGACCTACACAAGGTCAAAAACATAACTTAAAGCCATACTCAGTAGCCAGGTAAACAAACGAGGTCTCGCTAGCTATTTTACAGAAACGCGTCTCGATGAACTCACTCCTCCCGTCGGGTAAAATCCATATGCCAGCCTTCCCGCGGACATGGGACCCCAGTTTGCAAAGGTGACAAAGCAGAGTCTAAACGTTCCCCCAGCTTTTCCTCTTTTCACCTCCAAACGTTTTTAGTTTTCTGCTAGCTGAAAAGGTGTTTTTTGGGGGGACTCTGGTATTTTTATCTTAAAATGGAAGCGCTAACAGCTGGCTCTGTCCTACTTCTACTTTCACTTTCACTTCCGGGATGTTCTGTCCCAAAATGTGTCCGGGCGGATTAATGCCAATCCAAGCAGTGAGGAAATGCGGCAGACAGACAGCTGGATTGTCCAATCCTATCGTTTGATCCGAACGATAGGATTGGCTGAAGTTTTTAGAGAACTGCGGGACAACCACTTTATTGATTTCTTTTGTTTGTTTTTTTTTCTCCACAATATATTTATGGCTATATTATATTAGAACATCGTTAAGAGGCTTTAAAAAAAACGTTAAAAGCTACATTGTTTACCTGGCTACTGAGTATGCCCTTAATATTCACAATTAAGTTTGTACAGCTTTCTACTGAAAGCACAAACTCTGCTGATAAAACACTGGTTCTCAGCAGCACCAGGCTTCAGATCCTGAACACAAAATACATTTATTTTAAATCCTGAAGGTCCACAGCCACACAGTTTAGACCCAGCAGCAAGAGATGATGAAAACCAGCTAAACTGAGATCAGATTACATCAAATATCTAAACTCATGACTGAAATAAACTCTGACACTAATGTTCAGTAAATGCAGGCCTGGACAGTCTGAACCGCCCTGGTATCAGACCTGATTCAAACCAAACCAATCCTAAACGACCTGGTACCAAACTCGGGACCAGACCTGAACCAGGACCCGGTCTGAACTAAAACAAACAACCCAAAAAGACTCACCGGCTGTCGAGTTGATTAAATCAGGACACATGGAATCAATCCTCAGGGTTATCACAAGATGTCAAGAAGGATTCTTTGAAAAAATATCCATTTAGCTTCCTGCATGATAAGAACTCCCTCCTCCATGTGAGCTATTTGGAGCTTCCAGGTCAAGGTCCTGATCTGATCTGAGATTCCGGTCTTCTGCACATGCTGCGGTCGCTAAATATTTAGACCCAAGGTTCTCCTATACTTTGTATTAAAGGGGGTTCCAGTGAACGTGCACCAGTTATAGCGTAGGTCTATGATAAAGATTCATGCGCCTGAAGCATGGGCAGAAGACCCCGAAAGAAACAGGAAGTGAACCACAGGATCTTTTGGTCTGGTAAAAAAAAGTGAGGGAATGGAGATAGGTTTTCTGTGGGTACCAGTTCATGTGGGGATTGTTGGGAATGAGTGTGCAGATAAGACTGCAAAAATAGCTTTAAAGCATGATTTAATAGATGTTTTTGTAGATTATGGCTGGCCTGAACATTATAGCCTCATCTGAAAAGCAATTATTGCACAGTGGCAACATGAGTGGGATCTAGAAAGGAAGGATCGGTATTATAATAATATTCAGAAGCATGTTGGAAGCACTGCAACCTGGGGAAACAACAGAACTGAGCAGGTCCTGATAACAAGGCTACGGTTTGGTCACTGTGGATTAGCATCTGGGCTCCATAGGATCGGAAAACATGACGATGGCCTTTGTGAGAACTGCATGAAAGAAGAGACAGTGTTTCACATTTTGTTTGAATGTTGTAGATATAATGCCCAAAGACAAACTCTTTTCTCGCAAGTGCTTGATCTGGGATATGACGCAGTCTCTATCAGGACGTTGCTTGGTTCTACAGTAGTAATCACCCGGTGGAAATTTATAAAGCTCTTCTGGATTTTATTTTTGCCACTGGACTCTATAAAAGAGTGTGATACATTGGAACAGTGACTCCTCCTTGACAGAGAGAGGCAGCAATACGCCATCTGGCGTCCAGCCTGCCGGAAATTATTAGAAGAAGAAGAAGAAAAAAGTGAGAGAACGTTTTAAAACTACACCTACATGCAGATTATACACAGCACTTATACTATGTATAATAGATAGATCGTTTAGTCTGAAACTATTTTGTGATTCCAATCGTCTTCTCCTTCTTCCTCCTTCTGTGAGACTGGTGGGGCGGTGCCCTAGCGCCCCCTATTGACGGGTCGCCAATGCCAGGTAGGATAAAACACAGGTGGGGAGCTGGGCAACAAAGAATTACTGGATAAAACAATGAAACAAATAAACTGAAAATATACTGGACAAACTGAAAACACAAAACTTTGCAATGGAGATCATAACAGGCTTGGAAAGTTAGCAGAGAAAAGTCAAGACGATTCAAGAAGAAAGAGGTCCTCTCCTCTTTACTGTGCCTTGATGGGATAGAATGTGACATTAAATTGCTCATATAGTCTGCAGCATGTGTTGCGCAATGGTTTCTAACTGAATTAACGTAATAAACCAGACAGATGAGTGAAATTCAGAAAACACACAGAAATAAACTTCCTTCCTTATAACATCACCAGGCTCCACATTGTTTCCCCCAAGAGGCTGTGACTGAGCAGGCAGGTGAGTGCACGTGTATATGAGAAAGGCTGATGTCCTGCACGTATTGAATTCCCAGCAGCCCCCAGCCTGCCTGCCTGTCTGTCAGCAGACAGAGCCTCATTCTCTGCCAGGGCTGCAGTCATCGGTGCCCCCATGGTGGGTTACCATGGAATTGACATACACTAGAAGAAACAATGCTGTCATCCCTACAGTGCATGTGCCGTATAACGTTTGAACATTCCACTTCCTGTCAAGGACAGGGCATTTACCATGTCAAAACTGATAAAAGAATAACACCACATCTTGTTTTCATTGAGCTCTGTTGCATTAAAGTTTTCAAGCCAAAGTAGTTCCTTGTAAAACAATGCCTCTTTTGCAGGTTTATTAGCAGTGTGTGAGTGGTAAAAACACATGGGGGGTTAGGATTTTGCACAAGGGTATACTTTACCTGTGCAGGTTTTTCCTTCATTGTTCACTTCTTATGATGTATTCAATTATTGTTCCTCATTCTGCTCATTCTTTCAATGAGTTTTGGGCAAGAGTTTGACAAAGTGCAGATGCAAACATACACAGACACACTCATACACACTCAATGTTTTTACAAAATGATGCCATGGCTTGATGAAGTCTGCATTTGCACAACTGTTAACCATTGAAATCCTTAATTATGAAATAACAGTTTAGGTATCTAATTTTAAGCACAATGAACCATTTATTGGCTATTATTAACACAGCAACTATCTAATGATCAGGTTTTTTATTATGTAATTATATAACAATATAACAGTGATACATACAGTAAAATAAGCTTTTTCCACCTGTAGCTCCACCACCAGAGGACAGTATGTATAGGACTGGATATGGCAGGTTTGTTATGAAAGTACTAATCCTGTTACACCATCTGGTTACTTTAAGAATTGTTTTTCAGCAGGTGCTATGGGGGAGCTTAACTTTTTATTGAGGGTGCTGAGCGAAGGGGTCATGTGACCCTACTGTTCTGTACAACAGAGTTCTCCACCCCTCAAGGCCCACTGTTCTGCAGGTGTTTGATGTTTCCCTGCTCAAACAAACCCGACTCAACTGACTGATTGACCTGCTCAGCAGTTCCACAGAAGCCTGTTGATGACTTGTTCATCAGGTGTGTTGGAGCAGGAAAAACCTGCAGAATAAAGAGCCTTGAGGAGCAGCGCTGGAGACCTCTGCTCACCTTCCAACCCATTTTAGAAAAATTCCATGTGATTAAATCATTTTGTATGTTAAATTTATGTTTACAATTAGCACAACCAGTCATGTCTTCATCTACGTATTCTGTATATTTCCCTCACTCTGTGTATTATCAGCTTTTAATACCTTAACCATTTAACATTAACGGGTCAATTTGTCAAATTATCAATAAAGTAAAAAAAAAAAACTCCAACACACCCAGACACACACCGTGCACACAGAACCGTTACATCTGCAACAATCATCAACATTGTAGGCTACATTCTCAATATTTGGACAACCTCTGGCTTGTCCATGAAGGAGGGTCTTCAGAAGAATACCAAATGTTATGGACTTCTACCCGTATATCATAGTTTAGAACTAAACTTTCATTTGAAGCATTTATTAAACTTTGATACATAAATACATTCTCTGGACTGCAGTTTTAAGTGGTAAATTAACTGTCCCTAGGTGTGAGAGTGTGTTAAAAACCCTCTGTGTTAGCAGCTAAGGATAAGATTATAAAAAAGGTTTTCATTTTAAAAAACACCGTGTTAGCAAATAAGGCTATATTCAAATATTTGGGTCTGGAGCAGGAATTGTTGGGATGATTAAAAGCGATGTAGCAGACACATGACAAGATATGAAGGGAGCAGTACTTGCATGGCAACCCGACCTACAATGGGGTCCAGAGCTTCCTGAACATGATATTTTCCCTACAGACCTCCTGATCTATTAGCGTCAGCAATATAAAAAAAAAACTGCAGAAAAACTTCCTGTTAATAGACTCTATTAACACTCCAAGGTTGATACTTTAAAATGTCCATGTATTTCTGTGAGCACCCTTTAAAAGGTTAAATTCATTCAATGTTCCACCTATATATTTACATGAAACAGAGCAGAGTCTAATTCTAGACACAGAGCCATTTCCACTGTGGAGGTGCAACACGGGTATGAGTTCATAAGCCATGTGTGTGGGATTTATCTGGTTTCTCAGAGACACTGAACCCCACCATTGCTCCCAATATGCTATTTTTTAAATACAGAGCTAAAACCCCAGCATGTCCACAAACAAGTTTTTAACAAATGTTGCATACAGTAATTAAGCATCAGTGAAGTTACAGGTTAAAAGCACAGCATGTAACTTGATGATCATTGGTAACTTTTAGAGAGCAAAGGAACTGCTGTTAAAAAGGTTGGGGTGAATGAAAAGATGGAGGATGTTTGCATCAGATTTGTCTTCTGTGACACTATTTATTTAAAACACACCGAGACTCTTTATGCAGCATTTTCCAACCATTTTTGCAAACACGAGAAAAGGGAAGTTTATTATCATTTCTAGCAGATCTCATGTGTGTTTCAGTCTCAAGGGCTTTCCATAAATTTGCACATAACTGTTTGTTTGTAAGCTACTCTTTACAACTTTACAGCTGACCTTATAGCAGGTTTCAGGCCTTGACTTTAACATGTGCAGCACTTCAGCAGGTCTTTTTTCATAACGGTGTGAGACACCAAGAATGACAGGAAGACTGTCAAAACCTTTACAAACAGATTAGCTGTGCGTTATTGCAACACTGCAGATTAAAGGTTGTTTCCAGGGTTGTTTCAATCGAGTTGCATATCAGTTTCAGCAGGGAGGGGTTGTTGCTAAAGAATGTGTCTACTTTAGGTCCACTGGCTCTCTTACTGAACTGTGTCATCTCTAAAAAATGTTCCTCTGTTTGCTGTGGTGCATGCCTCTGGAAGCCTATTGAGACAGAAAAGCACATAACTCAGAGAACATGCCTTTTTGCCAAAACAAAATATCAATCATTATTGCTGTCTTTCCTGGGGCATAGTTAGATATGGCTCTAAGTGTGAATTCATCTGTGCAAAACCAATATTTGTTCTTGATGTAATATCAGCCTCAGAGCAAATTAAGAAAACAGTTCAAAGCTGTTATTTTGACATAAACCGACTGTTTAGTGTCAGACTTTCATACACCCATGCATGCACGGATACATTAAGACAAAAACCTATTCAGTATGTTTAATTTATCTTTGCATCACATTCAAAGTGCTGTCCGATTAATAAATAATGCTATTGTTTCACTGATACTCACTGCGTTGAGAAGGAGAGGTTTAGAAGATGATTATGATGACTGTTAATAGTTTAAGTGAGCTTTTGGGCTACAGGGGTTTAAAACGAGGGCTTCATACATGGAGGGACTTCAATATATCATAGTTTATAAAAGACCCAGAGAGAGGAGTACTGACGGTATCTAGACCTCCAGTAAATAACACAATCTGATGTTTGTCACTTCATACTGTAAGTGGCCACCTCTCAGATGCTCCATGATGCAGTACGTGTTCCACTGAGTCAGTGTGCTGGCAGGAGTTTATACTAGGGACTTTTATCATGGAAATCATCATACCTTTAACCCATAGAATGGGTAAGTAAAAAGTCCAGTTTACTTGAAGGCACACATGTGAAACACTTCTTCTGTGTTTTAACTCATTCTTTTGGACAAGTTAAATTAATGAGTTGCCAAACTTATTCAGCCTAGATTAGCAACAGATGCTTTTTATTTACAATAATCACAAATAATCCAACACTGCATGTGTTGCTAACAGTGCATCTGCTTTTGATTCATGATGTTTACATGTCTGAATTAGCAAAAAAGTCCTGTAAGTGAAGTACAGTGTATGTGCATATGGTAGCATGCCAGCACACAAGCTTACTGCCTCTTTTTCCCATTTATGGAGGAATTTCAAGTGCCTGTCTTGGCAGCGGCGAGGCATCATGGACTGCAGCTGTGGAAGTCTGTGCCAGTGGTTCAACCAGCCATCAGTCATGAACCTGAAGCAGGCCAACAGCTGACTGTATTCCACACACACTCTCAGCTACACACAGAATGAAACTCACACAGCAGTGATGTCATTGAATTTGACCAGACAGAACAGCAGAATTAGCTGCGCCTTCCTCTGTGGTTTGTGAAAAATAAATAGTGACACAAAACAAGCAACTCCACAAGGTGCCCCCTGGTCTAATTCCTGTTTATGTTGTACTCTATTACGCCATGCCCCTGTAGCGTTTTAAAGCTGTTTAAGTTTGTAGCTGCACCTTCTGCAAGGTTATTAGTTAGCTTTGTCGGTTTTACACTAAGCTGTTTGCTCGGATACCTTCACTATACTAATGTTTATGCAGGAATTTCTAGGCTCTATTGAGAGAGATTACAGGGAGTAGATTACGTACCTTGATATTGACGAATGGAAGACTGAGTCAGGAATAAAAGACTTTACAGTATTTATTATAAAAGCTGACGGACGAACAGTTACAAACAGATGAGCAGAGGTAGCAAGGTTATTAGCTGTGTCAACACGATGTTAAGTGTTCTAAGTTGATCTTAATATAAGGTTTAATGACCTGAGTCTGTGATGTTAAGACTAGGGAACATTATCTTAATTTAGTTTGAGGGTTAAGTGGAGGAGGGGCTGGTTGAATAAGTTACGTGGAATCAACAGAGGCCTTCAGTTACCAGAGAGGGTTTTACTTAGCTGGCGTTCCCATGGATCGGTCCCGGATGGAAGTCGAGAACCAATACGGAGGTGGAAGGGTCCTCCCTCGATCCGACTGGAGCCATCGGGGGCAGTGGTAGCCGCTGGCAGACGCCCAGTTCCCGTCCCAGGATACGGCAGTCAGAAAAACCATCTCTGTCGGTGGTTAGCATCTTGAGCTAACATAGCTGAGGCTTCTTTTCCCATGTCGTGGAGAGAGGCAGACATGGGGTGTCTGTGCCTCAGGGGAAAAGAGCGGTGATCATCGGCTCAAACGGGGTTCTCTTCCGGCTGGCTCGCCATTCATGTAGCGTTATAAACTGTGAACGTTTGTAGCTGCACACTTCTGTAAGGTCACTAGGTGAGCTTTGTCGCTTTTATAATAAATACTGTAAAGTCTTTTATTCTTGACTCAGTCTTCCATTCATCCATAAAAGGTACGTAATCTACTCCCTGTAATCTTTCTTAATGAACCTAGAAAAATTCCTGTAACCACTAGTGGGTGAAGGCATCAAAGCAAACAGCTTCGTATAAAACCGACAAAGCTCACCTAGTGACCTTACAGAAGTGTGCGGCTACAAACTTTCACAGTTTATAACGCTACACCCCGACCCGACTAAGAAAACCCCTAAAAATTATAAAGAGGAAAGCTTTTATCTTGTCCTTTTAAATGTACATTTAAAGCTGTCATTGTTTTAGCAGCAACAACAACTTGAAGCAATCTATGTCTCTATGATTTTTCAGCCTTTCACACCACTAAGGAAGTATTCTGGACTTATTGCACTTTGTTTGAGTTCATTGAGATTTGTGGACATGTCTTGCTCAGACACACCTAGTTAGTTAGCTGTGATCTGTGACTTGACCATTGCAACATCTTGTTTGTCTTTTTTGCAGCTGTTCTGTTGTAGATCTGCTGTGTTTGAGTCCATTGTTTGGGTTTGGTCCAAATTTCAGTCAGTCTCACATTTTATTCTAGAAATCTTTGGTCTACTGAGGAAATCTTAGCTCAATTACTGAAAATATTGCTGCAGAAAATGCTCAAATCATCAGTCCTCCCCCACCACGCTGACAGCTAAGGCGTTCTGTTTCTGATGGTTTTCTCTTTACATAGTGTTTACATGGTACAACATTTCTAATGGTTTTCAAAAACATGTTTGAATTTTTTTTGTTCAGCATTGCACACATTGACCTGGAGGTAGACTTGTTAAATTCATGTGGAACCGGACTGATTTTTCCTCCTTAGGAGGATTCAACCTATTTACCCAGTCACGGTAAGTGTACGTTTGTTTCTCCTTCCTCCTCGAAAACCGGACGATTGTGTATCCTTCAGATTTATTCCCGCTCCATCCTCGCTGTCCGGTTCGGTTGTGTGGGCTGGTTTTAACAATGGGGACAGACAAACTAAGGACACCCTGCAAACAAGGCAGAAGTGTCACAAGACAGTGGGTCAGTTTGAACACAGTCCTGCTAATACAAAGGAAGCAAACTAGACTGGGGCAAAAAGCCACTCAGGGTGTTTCCCCACAGAGGAAAGCTATTATTATTTTTATTTAAAAACAATATCCTTCTGAAAATGTACTTAAAATGAATAAATAAAATAAACCATAATCTTGAAATTAATCTAGATTAAAATGGCTCTTTTGAATTCTGCCAAAGGGTTCATAATACATGAGCATGAAGCTGAAGAATCGTGATACTTCAAGTCTAGAGTTTAAGGTTAGTAACAGCTGGTCCACTGTTTGGATCAGCTGTTACTAACCTAACAAGAAATACTAAACCTGTCAGAACTTCCCTCAGAAACCCAGACCTGAGTCACAAACCAGAACCTCCAGATGAGCTCTGAGCTCATTTTAACAACCTCTGATGGTTGATCAAGTTATCAGGATGAATTTTGTCTAATCAAACATTTTTAACACTTGACTGTGACTAAGTTGAAAGTTATAGCAAGAATATGGTGGAAACTGAAAATGAATCAATAAATACGGTAAATATATATAATAAATACATTAATTTGTGTGTGTATATACACCGCAATATATACCGTTACTGCACATGCTTTTAATTATACCGCAAAATAGAATTTAGGCCATATTGCCCTGCCCTATAGGCTGAAATCCAAAGATATTTGTCTATCACAATGTCAAAGAGAGAGGAAATATCATAAAATATATAAATGAAAACTAGTTACACACAAATCAGCTCTCATCATCCTTCACACTGGTTTGATGGATGGCTTTTAAAATAAAGGTTTGTGACAATCCAGGATTTGTTGTTGGTAAAAGAAACACATTTTTTCCGTTGGCTGAAATGCTATTTTTATGGTTATTTGCTTAACAGACACGGTTTACAGGCATGTTTTCCTGTCAGGCATGTTGTGATCTTTGGGGGGAAACTCAAGTGTCTGGAGAGGAAACCAATGTGGAGAACATGCTAACTCCACGCAGAAAAGCTGCAGCCAGGAATCCAACCTCCGACTTTCTTACTCAAGGCCACCGTGCTACCGGCTGCACCACCATGCAGCCAGAGATTCTGGAGATACAAACAACAGTGACAAGATATGGCATCATGGGAGACAAGATACACAAAAAGTCTCATTCAGTAGTTCAGATTTGTATTAATTTTTGATATCTGCTATATAGGTTCCAGCAAAGTTTTTGATCAAACATTCCACCAAAATACGTTGTTTTATGAAATGTTTTGAAATCCACATCTTCAATTTTAGTACTGAATCAAAATCTTGTCCAACTCTCTTGAACACCATGAATTTGGTTTTATGTTCATTGATAACTTATTGTGTAACTACTTTTTAACACTGTCTAGAGTTTTTTATTAATCTGTTAATATTTGTTCCTTATCAAATTAAATACATTTATATGTTTTAAACTCTAGATGCTGCACAAGGGTTATTATACCTGACTAAATAAGGGTTGCAATATTAAATTCCACATATTTAAACCTATTTGTCGAATAACTTCTTAACCATCCATTGTGACGCCTCTTATTCCACATTGTTCACATGCTAAGGGTAAAATTAAACAAAGCATGAAGATGTATTAAATAAATTGACACTAAATTGAAGGTAACTGGAACTATCCTGTCATTATGTCATGATATGTTGTTTAAGTTATTCTTAATTTTAGTTTTTGTTGATAGAAATTCAAGGGATTTAGGCCTGATCTGGTTCATTTTAGAACTCTATGTGAACTCTGAAGTCTGTTCAGCACATGAGAATCTTTACAGAGGTAGTAACAGAGTGCCAGTCAGACCCCACCCTCTCACTCCCAACACACACACACACACACACACACACACACACACACACACACACACACGGTTGTTAGCATGACAGGCAGTATTGAAGCCTTCCAGCACTGAAGGGAACATCTTGATAGACGCTCAGAGAACTTTAGTGACACTCGAGGGAGAAGTCCACTGATAGGCGACTCAATGAGTTTTACACGCTCTACATTTCCAGGACAAAGCAGATTCCTGGTGATCATCTCATCTTTTTGGATGCCCTGTGGATGTGTCAGTTTGCCTTCCTGGCCAGCTTTAATGAGGTCATTGTTCTGCTTAGTCTGCTTCAGCGATGAACTGGTGACCTGTTCAGAGTGTAACTCAACGTTTAGCCAGTGTCCACACAGTCTGGATCACCTTGATTTAGCCGGTTTTATACAGTTTTAGATGAAACACCGAGTTCTGCTGGTTACAGTTTTTTTCCCTTTTCTGAATCTGAACTTGTTAGTGGAAACAATGTGAACTAGTTCACCTGGTTAGTTAACTGGAGTCCAGCAGATTTAGATTCATGTGTTTTGTCTGATTGAAGAGGTTAAAGTTCAGCTCATGTTGTCCCTTAACAAAACACAGGACTGAGTTCAGGTTGTCAGATGAACTGTAAACCAGAAGCATCAGGATCAAGACTTGATGTTTCTCTGAAGTTCTGATGACTTTGAGGACCAGCAGCAGTCTGGGTGTAAAATACTGACCGATTCCTGTTTTAGTGACATTTTGTGTCCTTTGATGATTTCAGTGTGAAATGTATCAAGCTTTATTTACAGCTGTCTCTGATAAACTTTGTCTTTTTGTAGATTTTAAGAGAGTGATGTCATATTTCAGTTAACATCATGCTCTGACATAAAATCTGACTTACAGTTGTTAAAATTTGTTAATAAAAGAAACATTTTTCACAATTTAATTTACAGAGTTTTATAACTGACAGTTAGATCTCAGCCCTCAAACACTGATCTTAGCTTGGAAAAGGTTGGTGAGCTCTGTTTGAGAGAATTCAGTGTCTTTATTACATTTTCTGTAGAATATTTCTGATAATATTAGTCTGGTATTGTTGCAATTATAATCAACATACAAAAGAGCTCCAACACCCATCATGCACACCTTTTACAGCAGCACCATTGAGAGCACCCTGTCCAGCTGCATCATGGTGTGGTACGGCGCCTGCACTGCGTCCTGCCGGAGGACACTCCAGCGCATCGTGGGAACAGCTGAGAAGATCATCGGTGTCTCCCTCCCTTCCCTCCAGGATATCTACAACGCCCGCCTCACCCAAAAAGCTCTCAGGATTGCTCGTAATCTTACTCACCTGACTCAGAGCTTCTTCAGCCTGCTCCCATCAGGGAGGAGACCAAGAAGTCTCCAGGCCAGGACAAGCAGGCTGAAGGACAGCTTCATCCATCAGGCAAACAGAAGCTCAACCACCTCCCTGCTCTGCCTCCACTGCGCTCCTCGGCCCCTCCCTCCCGTGCTGTCTGACTCCCTCATTACACACGCACACACACACACCACAAATCATTTGCGCTTAGGGCACCCAAGTGGCTAGCAACAGCCCTGATCATTGTTTCTCAGTTTCCAGGTTTCAGGCCCTTTAGTCACTCATGCCTCTCATCGGTGATAATCTCAGCTAGTCTTCATCAAGTCTCGTCACTACTGTTTGTTACGTCCCTTAAAAAGTCTAGGAGAACATAAAATATATAACCCAAGGGACTAACACAAAGAGCCAGATACAACAGGTGTCAATTTAAATAAAGAATGTTTTTATTAATAATGATGCTGGAAGAGGAACAGCTAAACCAAAAGAAATTCCCTATAATAAATACTAAACCAAAATCACCCAAAAGGGGAAAACACTAAGGAGAAATTAAAACACTCTTCAAAAGGGATAAGTAAACTAAAAGAGACCACAAAGGCTATAACCAAACTAAAGGAGACCAAAAACGGTTCCAAGTAAACTAAAGGAGACCAAAAGGGTTTTAACCAACTAAAGGAGACCTTTAAAAAGAGGTTATGAGAAGGACTAAATGAGGTAACTACTAAGTTTAACAAAAAGCTACACTAAAACAAAGGTTATGCTCCAAAAGGGCTTTAACTAAATAACCTTCACAAACAAAAGTGCAGCTAAACTATCAATACAGGCTTCAGAACAACTAGAGATCAGCGCTAAGGGGGGAAACAGCAAAGATCTGCTCCCCTGAGCTGTTTGTCAGCTCTGCCTTTTGTAGCTGTGGCTGATAGCTGATCAGCCACAGCTGTGAGGCTCCTCAGAGGGAGCAGCAAGGGGGCGGAGCAGCAGGCTGCAGACGGTAGGTGCGTTCGAGATGAGCCAGTTCTGTGCAGATTCGATCACCGGTGATCGGCGCCCAGTGCATGCCGGTTAGATTTCTGTCCGACTTGACGCCGACTTGCTCTGATGTCATGCCTACGTGGGCAACGATAACCTCGTGAGATCAAGGCGGACGCAGATTTTGGAGCAAGGCGCTGCAGTTGCTCTCCACCGGCTGCAAAACCGAAGGCATGACGGGAAACGCCTGGCTCTCACCTGATCTCAGATCTGATTGGTTCACGTTTTGATCCAAACATCCTGTGGTATAATGCGAAATGTTATTTTTTATATATTGTAAATACATGCCACGTTGATGATGTCACTATAAAGGCCACAGTGAGAAATGTGATTTGTTTCAAAGAGTTTTCAGTAGGGACTGTTTCCATTTTCTATAAAGTTCTAATAAAACTACTGTCTGATTTTTATAATCAGATCATTTAGTACAGAGCATCATCTTGTTTATTTTCTTTGATATGATCTCTCTGGATAGATGTCTATTATTTTGTTACTTTAGTGTTGATAATTTATATTGTTCACTCTTGAATTTGTTTTGAAATACTTTGAACTTCAAATAAAGATTTTGGAAAAAAAGGAAAGTCATCTGCTATTACGGACATTAACGCGATATCTTCAGTCTTATCATCACCTACGAGCTACATTTAGGAAAATCTGTCCGACTTAAAAGCAGACTTTTGGTCGCGCCCCCTGCTGCGTCAGCCTGCTCTCGTCTGTTCTCCAGGCGAGGCGCAGTTCATCTCGAACAAGCCCATTGTCCTGGTGCAGGATGCAGGACCAAAATGGAGGGACACATAACACTGTTAGTTTCTCAGCTCATTGTGAAATCCTCTGGTTTTAAGCTTTTCTGTTTACGCCCCACAAGCCTGTTATTAGTTGTTTGTTTCCTGTTGAATTTGCTTCACTCCTGTTCATTTTTGTTTTCTCATTATTAAAACATTGTTAGATCTTGCCTGCTTGCCTCCTGCTGCTGCTGTTTGCCTTCATTTGGGTCCTACCACTAAACATTACACTATGGAATTTAAGTACACTATGGACATTATTGAAAACACAAAGGCTGAATAGAAAAAGTTTTCTTTTGTGTTTGACATCAACTTCCTGGACCTCTAAAAGCCTCTGACATGATCTAGAGGTGCTTGTAACTATTGGGTGTCACGCTAAACCTATTCTCAGCTGTCTGTTTCTGACAGACGACTGAAAACCAACTCTAGAGTTTGTTGTGTCAAAGTGCTCCATGGTTCAGTGAGATGAAGTTCTAGCTTCGCCCTGCTGACTGAAGGAGGACTGTTCCAGCCTGTCTGTCATATCAGATCCTCCCTCTCTCATTTAATTGTCAGTTTTGTGAAGTTTAAGAATTGCTTCGCCTCAAGCTATGCTTCCCCCCCCACTTTTTTTTCTTGCCCACAAGTACAGGGGAACTGTACTGTTGCATTTGACTCTCATCAGATGTAAAGAACCTTCCTGATCCTCTTTAACAATTTGTTAAAACTTATTTTGTAACTATTTAAAGTGTAATTTGTCTAAAGTACACTTCACCTAATTTCCTTTTTGAATTCATCATAGTTTTAGATGTCAGGAATGATTCCTTCATAGCTTCATGCTGACAAAAATGCTTTCCCAACACTTCATGGTTCATTTTAACATAAATATGACAGTTTTATGTTTGACTTCTTGTCTGCTCGTCTCTCACGTCTTTTCTTCAGGCCAACAGAGATCCAAAGCTGTGACATCACGTTACACATTAGTCTTTGTTTAACTTGTTCCTGTAATCTCACATTAATCATCTCTTTTCATGGGTCTGAGAATGCGTCATAATAACTCAGTTCTGTCATCAATTAAAGTGAAGTGCACTCTCCTGTTGATGCAAACCGCTGACAGACGTTTCAACACAGCTCAGTCCTCTGTGTACCTGTTTTATAACATACAAGTCTGAGCGAACTGGAAACTGCCTCTTTCTACCGCTAACATTCATCATCTCCAAGCTAAAGGTTAGATACTGTAAAATGTAAACACATTATTACATCATTTTGTCAGCTTATCATCCTTATCTCCACATAAGGCGAGTCATGCCGCAAACAGCTAAGAAATTCCATCCATCCATTTTCTGTAGCCGCTTATTCCTCCACAGAGGGTCGCGGGGCAGCTGGCGCCTATCTCCAGCGGTCAAGGGGCGAGAGGCGGGGGACACCCTGGACGGGTCGCCAGTCCATCGCAGGGCAGCTAAGAAATTGTTCTAGACTTATTACTCCCACTTTTTGAACCTCTTTCACATTATGTTTATTGTTGTTTGGATTCCCTAAAATTATGTTTAGCATTCATGCAGTTAATCGCCCTCCAGCTAGCTAAAATGTAACTTTACAAATCATTTCTGGCCAAATATCCAATCACAAAATGAGTTTTAGAATCTGAGAATTAAATGGAAATGAAGCAGATACTGTTTCTTTTTTCTGAAACTCTGCAAAATCTGACGCCCGCCTTCTCGATTGGGTGAGGTTATTGTATGTTGTGATTTTTTTTAAATTAATTTTTAGACTGGAAATCGTTGACTCTTAACTGGTAACCCTGTGTTCATATTTTGGTTCAGAACATATCCAAGATGGCGTTGAGGCAGAAACACTCCAAAAGATGGTTACATGTCAAAAAAAGATTATACTTGCAGTGCTTTGATCTCAACAAAGGGAGGACATACTTCCAACACACTCAAACATTTGACCACACAGCATGCAGTTTATTTGCATGAATGCAAAGTCTTTGATATGCTACTTAGCAACAGTAGTGACCTCTAGAGGAGGAGCTTACGGCGCATCTCCTGTAATAAATGTTCCAGGTAAACTCCAGGTCCTGTTGACTGTAATAATGTTTGCACTATTCTGTATAAATAATCTCCATCTCGTATTAACAATTGGTTAATGTGACAAAAATGTGATGTTAATGATAACTCAATGAGATTTGATAAGAAAACAATAAGGAATGAAATCAATAAGTGATACTGATAATGCAGTGGTTTCCAAAGTTGGTCCTCAAGGACTGGTATCCAGCATGTTTTAGTTCTTTCCTTGCTCCAACACACCTGAATCAATGGTTGAATCACCTGTTCTGCAGGTAATCAAGCTCTGCAGAAGGTCTTTAATCAGCCACTGACTGAAATTAGGTGTGTTGAAGCAGAGAAACCTCTAAAACATGCTGGATACTGGCCCTCCAGGATCAGGATTAGACAGCACTGTGATAATGGAATTAGTTTCTCTAAATTCTTATCATTTCACATCCATAGGCTACTCTATGTGTAATGGTCTTAAGTTAATCCAATTAACAATGAAGTTTGAAACTTTAGTTTAACAGAAACAGAATCCAATCAAAGCAGCAGAAAAATAACACAAATATTAAGGATGATAATCACATAAACACAACAAATGTGCTGAATAGCAAGTTTCTAATCTAATAAACAAACGGTGGAAGTCACAGCTGAATATTATTTCATCCCACAATTACATTTTATTTCTCAAAATTATCACAAAATTATATTGATAATACAACTCAAATTGATCCTAATTAACTATTAATAACAGCTCCGGCTGGATTACTTTGTTGTGTCCTTGGGCAAGACACTTCACCCACTTTGCCCACTGGTGGTGGTCAGAGGGACTTGGCGGGCGGCGCGCCGGTGGCATGGCATCCTCTGTCAGTGTGCCCCAGGGCGGCTGAGGCTACAATGTACCGGTAGTTTATCCCCACCAGTGTGTGAATGTGTGTGTGAATGGGTGAATGACTGTTTGTGTTGTACAGAGCTTTGGGGAGTGCAGAACACTCTAGAAAGCACTCTATAAATAAAGGCCATTTACCATTTAATAGATAGACAGCAGACAGACAGATATAAAACTTAAATATAACTTAAAAGGTGAATCTAATATATCAGATAGACTCACATACTTACATGCAACGGCAGATATTTCAAGCCTTTATTTGTTATAATTTTAATGATAAAGGCTTACAGCTCATGAAAACCCCAAATTTCTAATCTCAGAACATAAGAATATTGTGAAAGGTTCAATATTGTAGGTTAAAAGTGTCGCACTCTAATCAGCTAATTAATCTAAAACACCTGCAAAGGGTCTCTGAGCCTTGAAATGGTCTCAGTCTGATTCAGTAGGAATCACAATCCTGGGGAAGACTGCTGACCTGACAGTTGTGGAAAAAACCATCATTGACTTCCTCCATAAGGAGGGAAAGCCTTTATTGGTATAATTGCACAAGAAGTTGGACATTCCCAAACTGCTGTATCAAAGCACATGAATAGAAAGTTATGTGGAAGGGAAAAGTGTGGAAGAAAAAGGTGCACAAGCAGCAGGGCTGACTGCAGCCTGGAGAGAATTATCAGGAAAAAGACATTTAAAGTGTTGGGGACCTTCATAAGGAGTGGACTGAGTCTGAAGTTAGTGCATCAAGAGCCACCACACACAGACAGACCCTGGACATGGGCTTCAAATCTCAAATTCCTCTTGTCAAGCTGCTCTTGAACAAAAATACAATATCATAAGCATCTTACCTGGGCTAAAGAAAAAAAACAACCCGTCTGTTGCTCAGTGGTCCAAAGTCCTCTTTTCTGATGAGAGACAGTTTAGTCTCATTTGGAAACCAAGGTCCCAGAGTCTGGAGGAAGAATGGAGAGAGACACAATCCCAGATGCTTGAAGTCCAGTCTGTGATGATTTGGGGGGCCATGTCATCTGCTTGTCATATCCTGAGCTCCAGCAGGCACGCCTCCTCCTCCCTATCCAGCTGGACAGCTCTCAACCACCCTCAGCTGCCACCACTCGGCTCATCACCACAGCACCCTCACCACAACATAAAAGGATCAGCGTCCCACCAGGAAGACGCCAGTTCATTGTGTCCACAACCCCTGTGGTAACTATGGCCTTTTAACATAATTCTCCCCAGTGTCTTAGTGTAATCCTGTTTGCTCCTCCCTCCAGCGCTTCGTCCTGGTTCCCGTCCTCCTGCTCCTTTCCGGTCTGCTGCCATTTCACCTGGATCTCCAGCCGGTCACTCCTCCCTCGTCTCCGCTCCTCCTGGTCTCCCTGGCTGCCCTCCTATCATCATCATCATCATCACCATCGTTATCCTCTTCTGCTTGCCTGCCTGTCTCCCTGTCGGTCGCCAGCTCCAACACCCCCTCCTCACTCAACTCACATGAGGTGGCGTACGGTTCCGTCCGGGACGCTAGGGCCTCCCAAGGTCCACACCTCCAGCACCACTGCCTGTCTCCCTGTCGGTCGCCAGCTCCAACACCCCATCCTCACTCAACTCACAGTAAGACCTTTCCATTTCATCATCACCCGCTCATTCAGTGTTCCCCTGCCTGTGCTCACTCTCCTCTCCTCCCTGCAGTGAGGTGGCGTACGGTTCCATCCGGGACGCTAGGGCCTCCCAAGGTCCACACCTCCAGCACCAGCACCAACAATACTAATAAATCGCTTGTTTTCACTTACCTCCAGTTTCCTCAGTTGTCTGTGTTCACTCCAGGGTCCATCCGTAAATCAAATCCTAACACTGCTGGTGTTGGTCCACTGTGCTTTATTAATCCAGAGTCAAAGCAGCATCTACCAGGAGATTTTGGAGCACTTCATGCTCTTGTCTGCAGACCAGCTCTTTGGAGATGCTGACTTCATTTTCCAGCAGAACTTGCACCTGCTCACACTGAAAGACGTACCGAAACCTGGTTCAGAAACCATGAAATTACTGAGCTTGATTGGCCGGAAAACTGGCCTGACCTGAACCCCATAGACAATCTATGGGTCATTGCCAAAGGAAAGATGAGAGACATGAGAGCGAACAATGCAAAAGAGCTGAGGGCTGCTATTGAAACATCCTGGTCCTCCATAACACCTCAGAAGGGCCACAGGCTGATAGCATTCATGCCACGCTGCATTGAGGCAGTAATGCAAAAGGGGCCCAAACCAAGTACTCTTCAGAGATCCCACATTACTCTATTTAAAATCCTTGTTTTATTGATTTCATGTAATATTCAAATTTTCTGAGATTTTTAATTAGTTTTTTTTAACTGTTGTCATGTCCTGCTTCTCCTGCAGGCTGTTTGTGGGGTTCTTTTCTCTCTTTCTCCACTTAACAGTGTGTGACAGACTGAACCTAACCAGCTGCAGACCATCTCACTCATTAGAGCATAAGAGTGTGGATCACCGGAGGGACGGTGCCAGACCATTCCACTACAGTCGTAGTAACTCAGGCCTCCTCCTTGTGATTTTGCTGTCTCATCATTTCTGATCTCCTGTGCCCTTTCCTCCCTCCAGAAAGATCTCGTCAGCCACCGTCATCCTCCTACGCTCCACTCCACTACTGAGCGAGGTATCCTAACATCTGCTGCTCTGGGTCTGCTCCAGTCTGCTTGTCAACCTCACTATCTCCTCACTATTGCATCGCCTGCCTGCCTGCCTGGACCCAGTGACTGACTTGTTCCTCCCCTAAAAGTCCTCTTCTCCTAGGACTAAGTAAGCCCCCTCTCTGTTTCTCTTTGTCCTCATCCTCTGTTCACTCTTCTCTCTCCCAAGTGAACCAGCCAGGCCTTGAGATTGGACCCCCCCCCCCCCCCCCCCCCCCCCCCCCCCCC
>SSNR01000262.1:205020-266819 GCA_006937965.1 Callopanchax toddi | reverse complement strand
GAAAAAGGTAAATAAGATTTACCAAATATTATATGTCTGCATTAAAAGAACCTTAACTAGTAATGAAAAAAATGAACTTTTGCACAATATTCAAATTTTTTGAGTTTCATCTGTACATACAATTTAATCTCCTCAGATGGCCACTGGAACTGGTTTGAACCTCCTCTTTCTGAAGTCCACAACCACCTCCTTGGTCATATGGTGTTCAGCTGTAGATGGTTGTGGCTGTACCAGTCAACAAAGTCCCTGATGATACTCTTGTCATCTATTTCACAACCTCCTTTAGTACATCCTTGTTGAGTCAACAGAAAATTTCTGAAGAAAGCAGCTCTGATGAGTGTGAGGACCAGTCTCTTGTTTCATGGTGTATGAGGTGAGGGCAACAGGCCAATAAACATTGTTGGATCTGGGGAGTTTCTTATTGGGCTCAGGAATCAGACAGGCTGTTTTCCACATCGTGGATACTTGCTGCAGGCTCAGCTCAAACAGAAATATGAGAATCTCATATTTTCGTCCCCCTGCTTCAGCCATTCAAGTCGTTTCCCCCAGTAGGTGTGGGCTGCTGGGTCTAGGCCCGTAATGCCCAATCCAGCCTTGCTGTTCTATATCAGAGATGTAGAAGTCAGATAAAGAGACACCATTCAGACTGAGGTCGCTTTGAAAAACATCAGGTACTTCTCTGATTTAGGACCACATATAAAAGTACTTGAATTGTTGAACCCAAAAAAGTACTTTTTCTGTTTGGACTTTCATGAAAAAAACAGGCTTTTTGCCTTCAGTGTGAACATAACTATAGAGCTGTTCATGTGTTTAAAGAGCACTAAAATAAACTAAATGACCCCAAACAGCAAACAAAGTTATGATTTCACTGCATCACATACAACTGACTGACAGTGGACAACATTCACAGTAAATTACATCCTGTGTAATTATGTCCTGAGGAAGAAATGATCGTCAGCACGATTATGAGCCGATTTGACAACATCCATAAAACTCTGTGGTAGTTATAGAAGCTCTACAAGAACATTTTCACTCCGTGTTCTAACTTATGCCTATAAGGGGCAGGTGTTAGCTGTAAAATCTAACAACCTGGCTCTCCCCTGCTGTTTACTAGCCCAACAGACCAGGGGTGGAGTGGTGCCTCAACAATCGCAACCCTACAAAAGTAATATCTACCAGGTGCTGTCAGTCATGCATACGTTTGTGTAGAGTAGATAAAAACCTCCATGAACAACTTAACGGTGTGTAAAGGCATTCTGAACATACATACTGTTCCTTGTTGGACAACCGCAAGGCACAAAGAGTTCTTTTTAATTCAAGCTGCATTTTATAATAGTTACTCAGACAGTAATGATAAGATTTCCCAGGAGCAATAATTAACTGAATTATTGTAACAGTAAAAAAAAGCTGTTCAGGTGGCAGCTGTGTCCATTCAATATGATACCAGTTAAAGGTGCTGTAGGTATACTGCAAAACCAATTTGCTTAAAAAGTTTTTTATGCCTCTAAACAACGTTCTAACATAGTACAGCTATAAATATATTGTGGTCATAACAAAAAAAAGAAAGATATCAATATCAGCTGCAATGTGCTACAATGTACTGTATGTCACTACCACTGGTCCAACATGGAAGTGGATAAATGATGACAAAATGAAAAGTTTGAAAATAAAAGGCCAAATAATCGCATTATGATTTGTACAGATTTCATATGAAGGGTTCATGTTATAATTTCCAAACAAAATTATAGTTTTTTTTTTATTTAGATATAATGTTTGGAAATGATGGCACACATCCACTTTCATCTGTCTTTTTTTCTCAGCCTAATTTTGATTTTATAAAAAAAATATATATAATTACACAAGTATAATGTTGCACTAAAATTAATATGTACATTTTAATATTACCTCCTAAGTATTTTTAACCAACATGTGTACCAGCATAGACTCACTGGATGCAATTTGTCTTGTGTTAGAAAAACTAAAAATCAGGGAGTGGAGCACAATGGGGCCCCATGACCTCTCTCACTCCCACTCAATTCCTCTGACTTTCTTTAATCAACTATTTTTGTCTTCATATTTTAACTAGGATAAGACTGAGACAGCTGTGGGATTTTTGTTGTTGTTACATGTTTTTGTTTGATTAAACAGTTAAACTTAAAGCTCCTTTGTGGAGCATTTTTCTATGTATCAAAGTTTTATAAATGTTTCAAACGATATTGTCATGATCCTGCCTCTCTGCATTGCTGCACACACCTAACCATGCTCACCTGTTGCCTGTCTGCTCATGATTGCCTGTCTAATCATCTCCACCTGTGCTCCCCATCAGTGCTTTAAGAGGAAAAAAATAAGTGCCGGTACTCTCCTTAATGTCATAAACATGGGACAGAAAGATTGGGTTTATAGTCTCAGACCTGTAGACTCCATCACTGGATTCTATTCGTCTAAAAAACAATTCAGGACAAGACACCTCTCTATCTGCCCTCTCTTCTACACCTGGTCTGTAATAAATATCACACCAGGTCTGGTGAAGATATTCAGCTCATCATCTCCAACTGGAACACTTTACTAAACACCCTGAGATTTATACTCTGACGTCTATTACAACCTTTAAATCCAATCTTCATTAGGTTATTATGTATAATAATTAGGGATGCTCCGATCACGCTTTTTGCTGCTGATCACTGATAACGATCACCAATACCGATCACATTGATTGACTGTAAATTTTACATTGTAGTGATGATGAGGGCTAAAGGCTACTTGATCTGTAGAAAATGAACCATAAATCACCTTCATTTGAACAAAAACAGATTTTACTGACTTTTTCCCAAGATGAAAAAATACAAAATCCTGAAGGCACCATGTAGACATCCATCCATATAGAAGTATATTATTTATAGATATATATTTCCAATCTTAATAGAAATCTATTATTTTTATATATATTTAAATAAACATTTATTCTTGTGTACAAGATCCCCAATAATTAGTTTGTGGTTGATAAAAAACATTTTTTTCCCCTACTGCTGTTCAGACACAGAAAAGTCAGCTTTGTTTTGACACTCTGATCCATTTTATGCCCAGAAAGAATGAACTAATTACTGACAATGATCTGATCATTACTAGAGTCTACCTGTTGCTCTCTCAGTTCTTCCTCCCTCCACCTGTCTGATCCACCTGCGTCATGACGTGCAGCTTTCCTCTCCTCTCCTCTCGGCTCATAAGCGCGAGCGCTTTCCAACTCCGTCATTAATATTTAAGTTATTGTCTTTTAATACCAATTTGAAGACTTATCTCAGCTTCCTGATGCGGGGTGTTGCGGGACTCGCTGCACAACCTCTCCTCCAGGACCGAGCTCTGAGCTAACTATGGAGCGGTCCGTTCAGGGGACGTGAGTCTCCGCTTTTCCTCTCTCATCCGCTGTTTCACCAAATTCTGCCACCCTCCTGGAGTCACTAAATATGACGGGTGAGGTGACAGATGAGTTTTCTCATCCACCTGTGTTTCTCCTGCGCCCCCTCCTTCTCTGCACCTCCCGCTATGCGCTGCTTGTAATATAAGGCAACTAAGGCCACCGGGAAAGTTCAAAATTATATTGATGTAATGCCAGAAAAACTCCCGGTACGCTGAGGGGTCTTTAACATTTTTACCCTGTTTTTGCTCCCGGGACTCCAGCCCTTTGCCTGCTTCTGCCTTCTTACCCCACAGATCTGGATCTCCTGGTTCTAGACCCTTGCCTGTTCTCTGAGTCCTCTCTGCCTGCTGGACCTTGGTGCTTACCTGCTATCTGACCCCACCTGGACCGTTCACATGACCATGCCTCCTATGTCTTCCCCATGGTGAGAGATCTCTAATCATCTGTTCTCTTGTTCCAGTGCTGCTCAACAGGAGGTTATCAGCAGCCCAGCAACAGTTCCTGTGGCCTGGCATCTGGAGCAGCACAACCCTCACACTAATAAAAGTGTTACTTGCTTCACTCTGTGCGTTGGCTGAGTTTTTGGGTCTGACACTCCCCAGGCCTTGACAGACATTTATGTTCTAAACTATGATCTATGAGAGGTCCACAACATCTGTTATTCTTCTGAAGACCCTCCTTCCTCCTGTAGACCCCTTTGAATTCTCTGACCGGTGAACTTTTTCAGCCAATAGAATTCAAATGTCCACATTGTCGGCTGTCGGTAAATGTGCATGCGCTTCACACAAACCTGTAGAGGTGGAAGCCGCGCACACAGGACGCTCCGTGTCTTCCTGTTTACAGTCTCGGCCGGTCATTGAGAAGTCAGAGCTAATTTCATCAAAAAAGTTATCCATTCCCTGGCTATTGAGGACTTTATTTTAATTTTTACACTTTTCTCCACACAGAATGACGAGGCTTGCTAAGGATACACGTTTATTTCGATCAAGAATTCCATTCTGGACCAAGTGTCTCCTCATTTCCGGGTTCTGCTTCTTGCAGCTCCCTGTTGTGTTCAATAGCGATGTGTTTCATAACCAGTGTGACAGTCAGGTCCCAGAAAATCGTACAGTGTGAGAACATGATTTGTGAGCTATGAATGATTGAACCCTGCAATGCAGTTCATACAGCTCCATGAAGCACAGTTTATGCCCTGCTTACAGTGACGTGCCGTGTGCACACGCATACGCATGTTCATGCATGTCAGGGTGGGGCTATAGAAAGCAGGAGGGGGGAGAATGGGGATGTTTTGGGACGGCTGTGGTACGTTGGATTTAAAAAATGCTCTCTTGCTTTAATGTTCCACATAGCTGCTTTAAGCTTTCCCAGACATTTTTGTTTTTCCCTCTAGATGTGGATCAGGATCAAACAGGTGGAGCATCAAACTAAGGCTTCAGTCGAAGGAACATTACAGTATGTCTGTATTCCTGTGACACTTACATACTGTAGATCGGGGGTGGGGAATCCTGGTCCTCAAGGGTCACAGTCCTGCATGTTTTAGAGGTGTTCTCTCATCAACACACCTGATTTAAATGTTGAATTACCTCCTCAGTGTGCCTTCAAGGCAACCAGAAGGCTCCTAATCACCCACTAATTCAGGTCAGGTGTGTCAAAGAGAAGAAACCACTAAAATGTGCAGGACTGTGGCCCTCGAGGACCAGGATTCCCCACCCCTGCTGTAGATGAAAAATACTTATGGTGCATTCCATTTGTCCTCAGAAGTTGGAAATTTCAAGTTCCGAGTTGAAAAAAATCTACTGGAATGCCCTCTGAAGTCGGACTTCCCACTTGGAAAGTCGGAGAATTCTATTGTAGCCCGACTTTGGTATTAAGATGGCGGCTCCTCACATGAACAGTTAAATGCTGTGAAAACATGTTTATATTGCAAGATATGATGTTTGTATGTGTCTATGTTCAGAATTACGTGTAATGCTTTGTATCTTCTGACTCTAAACAAATTCAAAGTGTTTGCATGAGTGAATTAATTAAAGTCTAAAACAATGTTTTGAATGTGCTGCTAACAAAGGCAACAATGGCAGTGTGTTTGTGTGTGAACCAAACACGAGAAGAAATACAACTATAAATTCATTTTTACTTTGGTAACCCAGCTTTTCCAACTTTGCAAACAAGAACGCTTGTACCTCGGGTGTGACGTCATTCCCAGTTCCGACCTCCGAGGTAAATAGTACGCAGCAATACCACAAGGCTTATGGAAAACAGTGGGAGTTGAAATCCATGTGTTGGATGTATAATGAATTATTTTTTGATTGGTCGCTGAGGCCAACATGTGTGTTTATGAAATGTAAGAAAAATGGAAACTTTATGGTTGGGCTGGTTGAGGTGAACACCCCCGCTGCTGGTTAGCAGAAAACTTTTACTCAGGAAACATTTTTAGTAACAAATTAAGTGTCATTGTTGGGTTCACCACAAAGCCTCTTTTTAGACCATGACAGCAGCTCCATCTGGGCTGTCACCTCCACAGCTACATGGCCTCGTGTCACATAGGGTGACTCAACTACTTTAAATGAGAAAACAACTGAAGGAGGGCTAGGGGAGAGGAGGAAGGAGAGCGAGACGACTGGGTGGGGTATTCTGAAACAGACATGGAGGTGGATGATGATACAGAGCTAAAAAGGGAGGGGAAGAGCAATAATAGTAAATGTTTCCTCCTTTTACAGGTTTAGAGCTGATTTAACCCAGACAGCCACATCTTTATTGCTTTGCTATTATTATACAATACCATTTTGGCTGCTTGTCGTCAAAAGAAGTTTCACAGTCTGTGTACATCACAGCATTAGTAAAGCTCTGGTCTTCTCTTTGCTCTCACTCACTGGACAATTCTGCAATGTAACCATGAAACCTCACAAGATCACATAATGTTTATGTGAGAATTTGTTATGCCGTTACTTCATCAGACCTATTAGATCATTTTCATTTAGGACAGTCATATGGTGCAGGTGGGAGAGGGAGATGTGTTTTTCTGTGTGCATGCATCTTGCTCATAACTTTATTGTATTCACTTCATTTTATTTTTTCATAATCATATTGAATTTCTTATACAGAATTTGTTTCTGCTCATGTTTAGCCAGTGTGAATATCTTTCACATGTACTGTTTTGTGTATGCGCTTACCTCCACCATCCAGCCAGATTGAACAGCTGAATCATCAAAAAAGCCAAACCATCCACCTTGATAATAATAATGCATCAGTTTTATATAGCGCTTTTCAGGTCACTCAAAGACGCTTTACAGAGTTGCATTATTCATTCACACAGTCATTCTCACCGGTGGTGGTAAACTGCGACAGACGTCTGTGGTCACAGCTGCCCTGGGGCAGACTGACAGAGGCGAGGCTGCCATTCTGCGCCATCGGCCCTTCTGACCACCGCCAACATTCACACACAGTCACACTCACAGTCACACAGGCAAGTTGGGTGAAGTGTCTTGCCCAAGGACACAATGACAATCTAACCCAGCCGGAGCTGGGGATCGAACCGGTGACACTCTGGTTACCAGACCGGCCACTCTCCCAACTGAGCTAATGCCGCCCCAATGCTATTGATGTGTGTGAACACTGCTCACCGGTCTCACTGCTGCAGGATCTAGTGATAGAGATTTAGAGCTCTTTGAAGAGAGCCGTTCACCTCAAAGAGCCATTCAAAAAAAACGTCTCTTTCATGTTTTTTTTTCTTTCAATATTTTAAAAGATAAATGTCATGTGGAACTATGTTTGGGGACGCTCTCCCCAAGCTTCCCCAGAAGAACTGATGGGTTCATGTTACTATGCTCACTGATGTTCTTTTAAAGCAGTGGCCCCCAGCCTTTTTCTCGCCATGGACCGCTTGCATCCGGAGCAATACGTCCACGGACCGGGTGTGTGTGTGTGTGTGTGTGTGGGGGTGTGTGTGTGTGTGTGGGGGGGGGGTGTTTAGGGTAGAGAGTAGATTTTTTTTCTGATCAGCAGAAAGAAAAAGACAAATAACTTTGCTCTATTTATTTTGGATGTCAATCCAAATCTTAAATTATATTTAGAATAATATAACAAATTTAATGGAGGACAGACTCATGTGCAGTATGCGCTGGTCAGGGTTTTTATCGACCTGCAGGTCCTGCACATTTTAAAACTTCTGACCTGCATCAAACTGCCTCGCATCACTGCGTCTATTTTTACAACCCAACCCACCCCATTAAAACACGTTATAATATTGACTGAATGCTTTTATTTAGTCTGACCGTCTCTAATTTTTTTTAACCTTCTCCAAAATGTGCTTATGCAAAGTTCAAACTTTGCACAGTTACCACATTTCTCTGTCACCTTTTCTGTTATAAATCCTAAAGTTTGCGGTAAAATGTGACTCCCTTTCCGACCCGGTTTTTGTTTTTATATAAAATATAGGCTATTATAATAAATTATAAACATATATTTTATAAGTCTTATAAATGAGGCCACAGCGGATCTGCGGCCCGTGTGCATTCAAACCATAGAGATCCATGGATCATGGATCGATGATGAACTGTTGCACCCAGGAGGTGAGGAGGAGGGCAGCTCAGCTCACTTTGCAGCTTGTCAGCAGGTGATCACAGTGCTGTGGGCTCCATACAGTGAGTAACGCACCGGTCCAGACCAGATTTTTCAGGCGCGATCAATACATCAATTAATTTTTTTTATTCTGCCGTTCTCACGGCCCGGTACCAAATGAGCAGTGGACCGGTACCGGGCCAGGGTCCGGGTGTTGGGGATCTCTGTTTTAAAGGATCCAGAGTCAGCTTTAAGAAACGAACGTCACAAGCGCCGCCCCCGGCGCTGCGAATAACTGCAGCCTTGAACGGGAGCACACACAAACTTCTCACTAGTTCATCTCATTCAACCAAAGGCATGCTGAGACATGATTCCATAAATAAAAAATACATTTTATTAATACAAAAAGAAATATGGTAAAACAATGCCCCGCGCCACACACACACACACACAGGGCCAACAGCTGCCACCGAACCGAACGCCGAGCGAAAGCTGTCAGACGGTTGTTCTCACCAGTTTTTCTCCTCAAAAGGCTGCGTTCGCTAACACCAGAGCAGCTGGAGCAGCGTGCTCAGCACAGCTGCCTTTGATGCACTGTGAGCGGACTGAGGAGAGGGAAAACGTCAGGGATGGAGAGGCTGAGTCCCGACACCCAGTAACATCCACACATCGCTGTGTGCTCATCTATAACAGCACCTTTAGCTCTGTGAAACCCTGTAATCCATCAGAGTGGATGTCAGCTTCATGAACCCAATGCCCAAATATGGTCAGTATAATGAATAAAACAACAGGTCCAGAGGAAGTATGTCGGCCATTGGCATGCAACACAACGGTGCAATACTGCCACCTACCACATATACATTTCTTTCTATTTTTGAAGCTTTTGAGAACGCGCAAGCAGTGTCAGTTGACGTCACACCCGTGGGACAGTGCGGGAATTTCGGGCCCAAAATAAAGCGCATTTTACAGCTCACAGCATGTTCAAGATATACATCACCCATTAACCTCAAGAAACTGAACAGGCATGATTATTTTTTACAAATGCTGCCCCACATCCCTTTAAATAAGGAGCTGTTCTGTTTCAGCCAGCAACTTATTGCTGTTGAATGTTGCCTCCTGGCCTCAAACATCACAGTTAATACAAAATAAATGAACAAGGACTCAGTTCTAGTCGTTCACAATGAAGAGCCTTTCAAAAGATACGACTCATTCATGAACGTCACAGCACTAGCAGGATCACCATCTAATTCACTAACAGATCGTTCATCTTTTGCAAGTTCAATAAACATGTCGGAGTTGAAATCACAGTCTGTTTGCCAGAAGCAGAGAAACACCAGAAATAAGCAAAGTTGAACTCAAAAACTGAGGAAAACAGCATAAATGTCCTGAAGCATTGACAGAACAGAAATGGGAGGAAACGTGTATTTACTTTTATACTGTCATCAGAGAATCTCGCCGAAACCAAACACAGGCATTAATAGCTGCAAGCTATTAAACGGACTGACCAGACAGAGGACATGGTTAGTAATTCTCATCTTTGCAGTGCTGACTTCATATTAAAGCGGCTCTCTGGAGCATGTTTCTCTGTATCAAAGTTTTCTAAATGTTTTAAAGTGCCCATGACATCGGTTTCCATGTTTTCTGACTTATCATGTTGCAACGTTGAGTTCTCACCTTAAACCTGCCAGAAAGAGCAAAAAACGGCGTCCATCTGTCTCCTAGTCCAGCCAGTGAGAAGCTCTTCCAGATTTCAGACCCAGGTTTCAAACAGTTTTTTTCACTCCAGCCCGCTATGAGGTCATAGTGATCCGGACTTGCTTATATGGTCAATTCTCCTCCCACATGCACGTTCACGACAACTGGAGCGAGGCAGTGCCGCCGCCATTGCCCATAGACCGTGTAGTGTTTAGTTTCAGTTTCGTTTCTCTTTCACGCGACGGCACTGCCCCCTGCTGCAGCAGAAGTGTCAGGCTGCCAAATAAGGAGAAACCCAGCAGAACCGGAAGGCGGCGCTTTCTTCTGATCTCTGAGTTGCTCGTTAGGAAATAATTACAGCGTATTTTGAGTTATAATGGTGCAACGCTAATCTAGAGGCATCAATGATTACACCTGTTTAATATAACGTGATTTAAATATGGAGTCACAGGCACTTTAAGCATACATTAAGAATCCTTTACTTAAAACACAACAAACAATACAAACAGATATTACAGTACATTCATTTTCAGATTTATTTTTTGTAAACTTTTTAACCTCACACCGGATCCGGTGTAGGTACCGGATCTGCTCGGACTGTGAGATCAGCTCGGGGTCCTGCGCCTGCCGAAGACTTTATGGTAAATGTCCTGTATTTATATAGTGCTTTCCAGAGTGTTCTACACTCCCCAAAGCACTGTACAACACAAACAATCATTCACCCATTCACACGACTTTAAACTACTGTATTTGTAGGTTAATTTAGCACTCTGTACGATCAATAGTTCCATAAACTGGAGTTAATAAACAAAAGCTACACTCGTATTCTCATACTTTTGTTGAGGGTTATTTATTCACTTGGCTTGTTCTACAATGGGTACAAGCACACTTTGTTTTTATATAGTTTAATGTTATGCTTAATGAAACCATATGCTGTTTTTTTGTCTTTTAAATATCCTAATCGTGTTGTTAACTTTAGCTTGAGGTTTTATTCTGAAAAATACCGGATGCACCTCGCCAGCTAGCATCTCACTTCCTGTCTGGCGCAGAGAATTTCTTTAACATGATGAAAATCCGCTTGCAGCTTCCGGAAAAAAATAGACTTGTTGCGGAAAGTTAACTTTGCTCTGCAACTGCACCGCAAACGCACCAGAGCTGGTGAGCAGGCTCTGATTGGACTCAGTGTTTTTTCGTCTTTGCAGAGACCGCACCAACAGCATCCGGTTCGAATAGCCTTTAGCTACGAACAAGGTGGGCTCAGGATTGCTCCTCAGTGAGGCAGAGGTATTACGTCCAGTTTTTTGAGAGAGGGGTTATGTTCATTAAACAAGATCAAACATGCATTAAACATACCAGGAAAAAAAAAACTAGCCTATTCTATAAAACGCAGAGACATATAATACAAGATTCTACATTAAATTGGTTACATACGATGAAAAGTCAAAAGCCAGTTTTACTGGAGAGATTTCAGTTTGATTTGTGTTAGAGTGTTCACTCTGACTGCAGGCTTAGCTCATCACTGCCTTCCCTCACACATCTGTCCTCTGTTTAAAACAGGAAGTACACAAATCCAACCATTTTGATTGTAAATCAGATTAAACTGACTGGAAACATGCACATATTGCATTTATAACAGAGACCAGATAATTAGGAAGCTTTATTTTTCATTGACTGTTACTGTCACTTTTATCTTTGCACACATTGTTTTAACTACTATAAACTAGGACTAGACCTCTAGAAATGTTTACATATCTTGAATTTCCTTCGTCATTGGTGTTTTACTACTAATAATAACCAATTATTAATAATAATGGGGGTTTTTCCCCAAGAAATTTATATTAACTCGTAATGCAAATGAGGCAGTAAAAACCTGAGCTCGTAGTAGAGAGGACTGAATTAGTGAATTTAGTAGTGGTAGATTTCTTTCTCTAGATTTACTACAGGAATGTTTTTGTCATTTTCTTGATCATGATGAAAACTGCTGAATGAAGAAAAGACTAAATCACCTACACATCTATTTTATTTATGTGTTCGTCCCTGTTGGAGGAGATCCTGTGAGGTATGCTGGTAATCCATCAGAAGCTGGCTGCACTGGGCCTCCCTCGCTCTTCTCCCTGTAGCTAACATGTTCATGGAACATGGGCCTGATAAACTATCTGGAAACTGTCAGATAGTTCAACATGCTTGACATGCCTATACGTCTTAGTCTCAGATTCTGGTAGAATCCTCTCTGCTCTGGTTTGTGTCATCTGGGACAGAAGGACAGCTTAGTGGTTAGAGATTGAACTGCATTACATAAACTTTGATTTTGG
The DNA here is from genome assembly GCA_006937965.1 of Callopanchax toddi. Taxonomy (NCBI): domain Eukaryota; kingdom Metazoa; phylum Chordata; class Actinopteri; order Cyprinodontiformes; family Nothobranchiidae; genus Callopanchax; species Callopanchax toddi. The sequence continues at coordinate 254,840 of SSNR01000262.1, read as the reverse complement.
CTAATACATACACATAAAATACATGGCAACGAGTCAACAGAGGCCTAACTTCTGTATTATCACATTCTCATCTAGACATTAGCTATATGATGCCTTTTCTAATCAGAGACAGAAACTTTTCTAGTAATCTCAACCTGTTATTGTATTACACTGAGAAGCTACCACATGTCCTTGATGCCTATGATAACCTGCATCCATATGATGAGCCCATTGATCAGGTTATCTATTCACCAAACACACTGGTTTATCTTGTGCTAAATCAAAAATCAATAAAGATATATGAACAGGAAAACATTTCAGAGAAAAAATACAAACCATCTTCTTCATAAGAACAATGATTTTGTTCAACTTTGTGTAACAAAGTTTAATTACCCACTAGTCCTCCTCAGCCTCCATTCTCTAGTGTCCAGCCTCAGGGTGCTGGACCTGGAGTAAAAACCTCCCTGCAAAATGAAGACCTTTCTTGTCTTGATATCAGTGGCTTCTATCTCCTTTGACCTCGTTACCCCAGCAGGCTATTTGATACTAGGACATGTGTGTTTATGGCTTGGACTTTGTTTTTACCTTTCAAGTGGCTCTTTAGGACTACTACTTATCCATTTTCCAGTGCTTCTCCAAGGTCGGGTCACAGGGGTAACAGGCTCACGTGGAAAGTCCAACCATTCCTCTACCTAGAAATATGTTCCAGCTTCTCCTGAAGAATCCAAAGGCATTTGCAAGCCAGAGAGGATCTACATTATAATCTCTCCAGTATATTCAGCGTTTTCTCCCAGTGGAATGCATCTATAGAAAACTTCCAAAGAAAGGCAATCATAAATTATCCTAATTAGATACCAGAAACACCTCAACTAGCTCCTTTTTGACGTTAACCCTGGTCCGAACCGGCTCAAAGTTATCATAATCGGGAAAATGCCCGATGGCCAGTCCAGCCTGGTCCACCTCTAGACCCAGAGCAGGTGCCATCAGCATAAGCCATGGCTCAACGCAAGGGGGCTCCCGCCATTCGATCCAGACATGTACATCTCCATCCCAGGATGCAATTTGTCGGGGGGATTTTCCCTGCCTCTGCTTTTGCGGTCCCCCCTTTTTGATGGGACCCATCAAAAACTGAGAAATACTTTGATCCAAAGTACCTCATAAACTAAGTCAATAAGAAATGACACCCTTTGTCTAGTGGAATTTTAAAATGACTACAACTTAAAACCAGGACAATGTTGGGAGAATAAGAATGGACTCCACCCAGTTACGAGCTAACCAAAAGTTTTAAACAAGAAAGAACAAAGATATGAGTCAAAACAAGACACAGCGTATCCACCAGAGACAAAGAGCAGAGATGACCTGTTATTTGTTCTGTGGGGCGTAAAGCCACAGATATGCCTGTTGCCATGTTAAACATCTGATTTCATTCAAAAACCAAGAGATCGCAATCATTACAATGGCACAAAAGTCCGATGATATATAGTAAAAAGCTCACCTGGCCTACCTGAAGTTCAGCCTGGTCAACTGTTGGCAACATTTAGCACTTTATGAAAAAGTGTATGAAGTTTGTTGAGTGATAAAGAATAACATTATATCCAGGATGTTGTCCCCCCCCCAAAAAAAAGACTTGTATAGATAAAAATAAGTTTTTCAACAATAAGTTTTAGCTGACCTTTAATCTTTGATCAAAGCATTGCAAAGCATATTTTTATCATCTGACATTAAATGGACCAGACACAGAACTGTACCAGTACTCGTTGACTTGACACGGCCTCCTGAAAAATAGACTTTTATCTCTAAACTTCTTTTAAGTATTCTTGCATGTATCCTTTGAAGTTTTTCTGCAGTTGTGTTATCATATGAAAATTGAGTTTCTTTGTGGTCACAGGATTGGTTTCCATCAATTTGAAGCCCTGACCATGTCCCTCTTTCAGCCACAACATTTCCTCACTTAAGCTTTAGAAGTAGTTTTTGTCACTTGACCTAATCTCTGACCTCACAAATAAACTGGTGGTGAAAACTAGCTCCAGCATGTCACAACCTTTTAAGAAGTCGGTCAGTGGTGAAGCCTTTCTCTAGGTATTTCATTCAGTGTGTCTGAATACAGTCTTTGATCTGCAATTAGCTGATAATTCTGGAGTGGATCCAGATGCTGGCTTTTTTTCTTTACATAAGCACACACACACACACACACACACACACACACACACACACACACACACACACACACACACACACACACACACACACACACACTTTGGCAGTCCCATGTAATGCAGAGACAAATCTCAAGAAAACCACACATAAAAGGAAAACCCCACTTATTGCTTCCAGCGTGTGTTGAACACTCAGAGTGAAAAGCTTCATGTGAATAACACAAAATGTTCCACAGTGCTGTTACAATAGTACGGCACACTTGGTGTACACAACAGTTTGAATCAAAACAAAGGTTTAGGTACACTTTACATGTTTGATAAGTCATACTTACATTGTAATATCTAAACTAAATCATTGTTAAATAAACTAGTAGAACCATGTACGCATTATTTTATTAAATCATCTAATTGTTTCCCAGCAGCTGATTAGAATGTGATGCTATGTTACAGTCTACGGTTTTACGTTGGATTTCACTCAACAACCATTAGTTGACCCATGTGGGTCAGTGTACAGTAAAATGCTCTGGAGATGTCAGTGATTAATGGTTTGTGTGGACGTCTTCTAGTGAACTGGTTACATCACTCTCTGTTTCGCTCTCTTCAACACCTGAAACCTCAGGAAACCAGGAGGATCAAGTCTCCTGCATCAGAGTGTGGTGTTCCACATTTTTCAGCATTCTTTGATCCTGTGTTGTTACATTGAAAACAGACGTAGACGACAGGAGAGAACGGGTCAGGAATCGAGCCTTTCTGTGGTGTGTATGCTTGTGTGTGTGTGTGATATGTGCCAGCTTTAATTCATGTTATACCCCGAGTCCTTGTTACAATGCAGTGCTTGATTTTTAATATTTGTGTGTAACTTCCTTGCAGGTGAGAATAATTTGTGAAGGGTCCGGTGCATTGTGGATCGGGTGGCAGACCGAGGCGGGAGCTTTGGCGATCCAATCCCCGGACGGGAAAACTGGTTATCGGGACATGGAACGTCACCTCTCTGGCGGGGAAGGAGCTGGAGCTTGTGGAAGAGGCTGAGCGATACCGGCTAGATATAGTCGGGCTCACCTCGACACATAGCATTGGCTCTGGAACCCAAGTCCTGGAGAGGGGTTGGACACTTTTCTTTGCTGGAGTTGAGCCGGGTGAGAGGCGGAGGGCTGGGGTGTAGGGCTGAACGATTTTAGGAAAAGATTGAATTGCGATTTTTCTGTCAGAAATTGCGATTTCGATTCGATTCACGATTTTCTTCAAATCTAGCTTCATTACTAAATTCACAATGTACAGTAACATTTACAAACATGACAGCAAATGACATTATACTATCAAAATTAATAGCTAATAATCTAATGCAAAGATAAAAACTAAAAGACAAGAATTACTTTCTAATGTATTTATTAATAAGAAACATGCATGAATATTCTTTTTAAGTTTGAGTTGCAAATGAACTAAAATAGCCATCCTCATTTTAACATAGTATTAGTGCAAAAAATCTTTGTTTTAAGTTAAATCAAATACAAAAAATGAAAGAATGAAAACAATATTAAATATGTATAAACAATAAGAAAAATGTGCAAAAATTCCCAAAAAGTAAAAAAGGGTCCTGCCCAACAGTATTGCACTTGTGTAGAAACTGAAAAATTGTAAACAAAGGCTGACACTAAGTCAGAGTGAAATGCGGAACAAATAAAATCTCAAAAATACTCAGCAATAACACTTTTTCCATGAGAACTCTACATCACTCTTTACAGATTTTTGGTCAAGAAAACCAGCATGTCAACCTTGGATGGTTTTAGACATGAGCGCTGACATGTGACAACATTGCCACTAGCACTAAACACTCTCTCTGATGGTGAACTGGTGGCTGGTATGCACAGAAATTTACAAGCCAGTTTGCTCAGCCATGGAAAGTTAACTCTGTGCACTCTCCACCAGGCCAGTGGATCTTGCTCTCCATCAATAGTTGGAATGATCAGGTAGTTGTCCAGCTCAGCTTTAAGAGCATCCTCCAACTGCACAGTGAAGGAAGGAGGAGGCACAGCCTTGCTCTTGAAGAAGCTGCCCAGTGAGCGCTTTCCCTTCCCGGTGGTGGACGGAGCTGCCTCTGCTGCACCCTGGGGCGTGGCGTCTGTGGTGCTAAGACGAGCCCTCTTCTCCTGTAAAACAGAGATAAAGCTGTCAAAAGTTTGTAGTCTGATATGATTTTGAGCAATTTGGCCTTTTATGTAAACAAAAAAGCCAACCAATTTAAAAATATAACTTGGCGTTTTGTATTGGTAAACAACAACACAAGTTACCTTTTGTGCCACCTGCTCCATTTGAAGCTTCACTTTTTCTTTGATGTCTGGAACATTCTCTGCACTTATGTAGTCTGTCTTGAATCTCGGATCCAGGAATGAAGTCATGTCCAGTAGCTCCTGTGTGGCTGGGTCGCTGTATTTATCTTCAATGTAGGAAAGAGCTCTGGACTTTATCTCCTTAGTAAGATCCGTGTCCTCATCTTTTCCAGTTAGGATGGATGTTTTCAGGAGATGGAGGACTGGCTTCAGGTATGACACACTTACATATGCTTCACCAGACAAAGCATCTGTAAATTCCTGCAGAGGTCCAATGGCATTGTTGATTGATTCAAGGACATCTGTGTCCTGCCAAGTGGGGACCAGGTGACGTGTCTTCTTGTCTTCAGACAGAACCTGAGACAACGCCTTGCTCTGCTCAAGCACCCTCCCTATCATTTTCTGCCTTGAATCCCATCTTGTCACACACTCTGTAATGAGTGAGTGCTCAGGTAAACAAAACTCTTGCTGTGCCTTTTTCAGCGCTGTCTTCTTTTTCCAGCTATGAGAGAAGACACCAACTATTTGTTTGCAAAGTCCAGTTGCTCGCTTGACTCTTGCATCATCTTTAACAGCAGTCTCTGGGCAAAAAGAAAAAGAACAACATAAACATTATAAGAGCATTACAGGCTCAAAACGTCATGGCAGACTTTGCAATGCAGATTTTCTAGCAAGAGAGAAAAGAAAATACATGAAAATAATTTATAGAAAGCAAACCGGTAAGCTCCTCCTTGAACCGTCACCTTATCGTGGTGGAGGAGTTTGAGTGCCCTAACGTTCCTAGGAGCTATGTTGTCTGGGGCACTTGTGCCCCTGGTAGGGTCACCCATGGCAAATTGGTCCTAGGGGAGGGGTGAGACAAAGAACGGTTCAGAAGACCCTTCATGGAGAAGCAATCTAAGAGTCTGAGTACCCGGCCCGGAGGGTTACCGGGGTCTCACCCTGGAGCCAGGCCTGGGGTTGGGGCCCGTGGACGAGCGCCTGGTTGCCGGGCTTTCGCCCATGGGGCCCGGCCGGGCCCAGCCCGAACCGGAGACATGGGCTCATCCAACTGTGGGCCCACCACCTGCAGGAGGAGAGTGAAGGGTCCGGTGCATTGTGGATCAGGTGGCAGACCAAGGCGGGAGCTTTGGCGATCCGATCCCCGGATGGGAAAACTGGCTATCGGGACATGGAACGTCACCTCTCTGGCGGGGAAGGAGCTGGAGCTTGTGGAAGAGGCTGAGCGATACCGGCTAGATATAGTTGGGCTCACCTCGACACATAGCGTTGGCTCTGGAACCCGAGTCCTGGAGAGGGGTTGGACACTTTTCTTTGCTGGAGTTGATCCGGGTGAGAGGCGGAGGGCTGGGGTGGGCGTTCTATTAGCCCCAAGACTCTCTGCCTGTACGTTGGGGTTTACCCCGAGGGACGAAAGGGCAGCTTCCCTACGCCTTCGGGTTGGGGAACGGGTCCTGACTGTTGTTTGTGCTTATGCACCAAATAGCAGCTCAGAGTACCCACCCTTTTTGGAGTCTCTGGGACGAGTGCTGGATAGCGCTCCTACTGGGGACTCCATAGTCCTGCTGGGGGACTTCAACGCTCACGTGGGCAATGACAGCGTGACCTGGAGGGGCGTGATTGGGAGGAACGGCCCGCCCAATCTGAATCCGAGTGGTGTTCTGTTTTTGGACTTCTGTGCAAGTCGCAGTTTGGCCATAACGAACACCATGTTCGAACATAAGGATGCCCATCGGTACACCTGGTACCAGGGCAGCCTAGGTTACAGGTCGATGATTGACTTTATAGTTGTATCATCTGACCTGAGACCGTATGTTTTGGACACTCGGGTGAAGAGAGGAGCGGAGCTGTCAACTGATCACCACCTGGTGGTGAGTTGGATCAGATGGCAGGGGAAGATGCTGCGCAGACCTGGTAGACCCAAACGTATAGTGAGGGTCTGCTGGGAACGCCTGGCAGAAGAGCCTGTCAAGATGGTCTTCAACTCCCACCTCCGGCAGAGCTTCGACCACGTCCCGAGAGCAGTGGGGGACATTGAGTCCGAATGGGCCTTGTTCCGCTCTGCGATTGTTGAGGCGGCTGTTGCTAGCTGTGGTCGCAAGGTAGCCGGTGCCAGTCGTGGCGGTAACCCCCGTACCCGCTGGTGGACACCAGAGGTTAGGGGAGCCGTCAGGCTGAAGAAGGAGGCCTACAGGGCGTGGCTGGTCTGTGGGTCTCCAGAGGCAGCAGACAGGTACCGGCGGGCCAAGCGAAGTGCAGCAGTGGCAGTTGCCGAGGCAAAATCTCGGGCGTGGGAGGAGTTTGGCGAGGCCATGGAAAAAGACTATCGGTCGGCTCCAAAGAAGTTCTGGCAAACCATCCGGCGCCTCAGGGGAGGAAGGCAGCAACTCGCTCACACTGTATACAGTGGGGATGGGGAGCTGCTGACGTCAACTGGGGCTATAGTCGGACGGTGGAAGGAATACTTTGAGGAGCTCCTCAATCCCACCGACGCGCATTCCGAGGAGGAACCAGAGCTGGGAGACCTGGGGACGGACTGTCCAATCTCTGGGGCAGAAGTCGCTGAGGTAGTCAAACAACTACGCAGCGGCGGAGCCCCAGGGGTGGATGAGATCCGACCTGGGTATCTCAAGGCGATGGATGTTGTAGGTCTGTCGTGGCTGACACGTCTCTGCAACATTGCGTGGTCATCGGGGGCAGTTCCTGTGGAGTGGCAAACCGGGGTGGTGGTTCCCATTTTTAAGAAGGGGGACCAGAGGGTGTGTTCCAACTATAGGGGGATCACACTCCTCAGCCTCCCTGGGAAGGTCTACTCCAGTGTACTGGAGAGGAGGGTCCGGTCGATAGTTGAATCTCGGATTGAAGAGGAGCAATGTGGTTTGCGTCCTGGTCGTGGAACTGTGGACCAGCTCTTTACCCTCGCTAGGGTGATGGAGGGGTCATGGGAGTTTGCCCAACCAATCCACATGTGTTTTGTGGATTTGGAGAAGGCTTATGACCGTGTCCCCAGGGGCACCTTGTGGGGGGCGCTCCAGGAGTATGGGGTTGATGGTCTTTTGTTAAGGGCCATTCAGTCCCTGTACCAGAGGAGTGTGAGTCTGGTCCGCATAGCCGGCAGTAAGTCGGACCTGTTCCCAGTGAGGGTTGGACTCCGCCAGGGCTGCTCTTTGTCACCGGTCCTGTTCATAACCTTTATGGACAGGATTTCTAGGCGCAGCCGTGGTGTGGAGGGGGTGGAGTTTGGTGACAGGAGAATCGCGTCTCTGCTTTTTGCGGATGATGTGGTCCTCCTAGCTTCATCGAGCTCTGACCTTCAGCTCTTGCTGGGGAGGTTCGCAGCCGAGTGTGAAGCGGCTGGGATGAGGATCAGCACCTCCAAATCTGAGGCCATGGTTCTCGGTCGGAAAAAGGTGGATTGCCAACTCCGGGTCGGGAGAGAGGTCCTGCCTCAAGTGGAGGAGTTCAAGTATCTCGGGGTCTTGTTCACGAGTGAGGGAAGGAGGGAGCGGGAGATCGACAGGCGGATTGGGGCAGCATCTGCAGTGATGCGGACGCTGAACCGGTCTGTTGTGGTAAAGAGAGAGCTGAGCCAGAAAGCAAGGCTCTCGATTTACCGGTCGGTCTACGTCCCAATCCTCACCTATGGTCATGAGCTTTGGGTAGTGACCGAAAGAACGAGATCGCGGATACAAGCGGCTGAAATGAGTTTTCTCCGCAGGGTGGCCGGGCTCAGCCTTAGGGATAGGGTAAGAAGCTCGGACATCCGGGAGAGACTCGGAGTAGAGTCGCTGCTCCTCCATATCGAAAGGAGCCAGTTGAGGTGGTTCGGGCATCTGGTAAGGATGCCTCCTGGACGCCTCCCTCGGGAGGTGTTCTGGGCATGTCCTGCTGGCAGGAGGCCTCCAGGTCGACCCAGGACAAGCAGGAGGAAATACATCTTCAGTTTGGCCTGGGAACGCCTGGGCGTCCCAGCTGAGGAGCTGGTGGACTTGGCCGGGGAGAAGGTGGCCTGGGTTGCCCGACTTGGAATGCTGCCCCCGCGACCCGGACCCGGATAAGCAGAAGAAGGCGAGGCGAGGTGAGACTATGTTGTTGCTGTTGGGCTACAGCCTCGTAGTTCCTTTTTTTCTTCATTTTCATATTTTTATATAAATCAGCTCTACATCTATCAGTGGTTGTTTGGGTGACTTTTCAAAGATTAGTGTGAGGAAAAGCTTGTGATGTTGTGATGCCTGTAGAAAAGGGGTATTAAACCAAATTTGCCAAAGGTCCAGTACAGCATTAGTGACCCAGTCTGGGGGCGGCGCCACCACAACCGGCTGTGAATGTGTGTGTATTGTTCTATCCATCCATTCAGAAATCCATCTAGAAATCTAATAATTTATACATATGTGTTTCTGTGTGTGTGTGTGTGTGTGTGTGTGTGTGTGTGTGTGTGTAACGTATATTTAAAGAGTTTGTGATTGAAAAAACTTTGAGAAAAATTGTTATTACAGCTGTTCAGACACAGAAAAGTCAACATTGTTTTGACCCTCTGGTCCATTTTTTACCCAGAGAGAACAAACTTGTTTACAGTTAATATCTCCCCAGTGGTCTAGATCAGAGGCCCCCAACCCCCAGTCCGCAGGTCATGTGGTACCGGGCTGTAAGAATGGCATAATTTAAAAAATTAATTGATGTATTGATCGCACCTGAAAGATCCGGTCCGGACCGGTGTGTTACGTGGCAGTATGGAGCCTGCAGCATTGTGATCACCTGCTGACAAGCTGCAAAGTGAGCTCAGCTGCTCTCCTCAGCTCCCGGGGTGCAACAGGTCATCATTGATCCATAATCTGCACCAATTTCTACTACGGTTGGAGTGCACGTGGCCCGTGTGCTGCTAAATCGCCCAAACATCCTGTGCTCATGCTCACTGAATCTACTGATAATTCCCCTCTAAGAAAGGCGTTGGTTCTGCTATCACATAGAGCTTCACTCTGTCAGACTAGTCATTTCAGTCTGCCAGAACAAAGGCCTGATCATCTGATCCAGTCTTTTTCACGTGTGCGAGTGCAGAGCAGCTGAATCCTCAATCTGTCTGTCAGCTGGATTATTTCTATCTCTGATGGAGAACCCAGACTCATCTATTTCTGTCTAAGATAGCATGTTGTGCTGGACTTTTATACAAGCTAATGAACGTTAATAACTGCTGCTCCGTCAGGAGCAACAGAGCAGCACCTCGTCACGCTGCCTCACCTGCTCCCGCTGCACCTTGAAGGCAGGGACTGACAGAAACCAGGTCTGTCTGACCTGTGAGAGATGCCTAGGAGTCTATCCTCCCTTTAATTTGTTTTTGTATGATTTAAAATGTATTTAAGCATTGGAGTGACATCTTGAGTTAAATGTGTTTAATGAGCATTAAGAAGTGTTCTACAAAATAGATATCTGCTGATCCAAAAAAGGATCCCTTGCAATGCTACCTCCCCTGCAGGTAGAGATGCACAATGACTTTTTAGGACAGACACCCGATAATTTCTACTTCTTATATCCGATAACTGCATATTTAAAAAAAAATACCTCGAAGAAAATTTTTTCTAAGTTGTGGTGTGGGGGTTAGGTAGGACCCTAGAGCAAACACAGACAGCTGGATGCAGAAAGTGAGTGAAAAAAAAGATATTTATTAGAGGATGCCGAGTGCTGGGAGGTGTGGACCTTGGGAGGTCCTAGCGCTCCCATGGGTCGGCACGCCACCTCACTGGAGAGGAGAGGAAAGCGAGTACAGACGATGGGTACGGAATGAATGAATAAAGATGAAGATGGGTTCTTACTGGGTGCTGCGAGGAAGGGGTCAGAAAGGGGAGATTTCCAGTCCAGGATCCAAACAGGTGGAGTGAACGAGGTGCGACAGGTTGGAGCTGATGACCGGCTGGGAAACAGGCAGGCAGGTGGAATGGAGAATGACCTGGAACGAAGGAGGTGTCAGAGGAGGCCGGCGGTCGGGTAGAAAATGCTGGAGGGATGAAAACACGAGATAACGTTGCACCCCTACGACTAAGGTATGTAAAGGTACGGTTGGAATACTCAGAAGATGGTCTGTGTTACCGCAGAGGGAAGTGGAATGAACTGGTCCCTTTATCCCCTGGTGCTGATGACCTGATTGGTTGCAGCTGAGGGTGGTTATGTGGTGGACTCCTGCTAATTAGGGAGGAAGCATGTCTGCAGGAAGCCCAGGATATGACATAAGTACAGACTATAGGTCTGATTTAATTCAGTAAACTTACAACACTATTGTTACCTGCAAATATGTCATTTAAAAATGTTTTTGATTAAAATACAATACAATACTATGTGGTATGGATAATATTTCTGCAGAGCACCTGAAGCATGCCAGTAGGAGACTCTATCCACTGCTTGCCATCTGTTTTACAGGGTTTTTAATTCATGGGATTTTACCTGACTCCGTTTTATCTGTTATTTTAGTGCCCATTCTGAAAGACAAAACTGGCAAAATAAGTAGTAGAGATAACTATCGACCATATAGCTCTGGCCAGTGTTTTATCTAAGGTAATGGAGAGAATTATTTAAAATAGAATGGAACATTTTATTCTGACCACTGACAATCAGTTTGGTTTTAAATCGAAACATGGCACAGATGTGTGTTTTTGTTTTAAAAGAGATTTTAGATTTTTATAACAGGCATAATTCCACTGTTTTTATGGGTTTTATTGATGCGTCAAAGGCCTTTGATCGTGTGAACCATGAAAAGCTGTTTTATAAGTTACAGGACAGGGGGGTTCCTAAGTCTTTAATTAGGATTTTGTCTTTTTGGTACACTCACCAGTCTGTGTGTGAAATGGGGTAATAGTGTGTTCTCTCCTTTTAAGATCTGTAATGGAGTCAGACAAGGAAGTATTCTATCTCCTCTTCTTTTTAATTTCCATATATGGACAATATGTCAAAATGGCTGAGTGACTGCAAAACTGGATTTGTAGTTGGTGGGACAATAATAAACCACTTGATGTATGCAGATGATCTGGTGATTTTCAGTCCATACAGTGCTGGCTTTCAACAGTTATTGAGGGTCTGCTCTCAGTATGGGTCAGAGTCTGACGTCGCCTATAATGCTAAGAAGAGCACTCTTTTAACCATGAGAAGTAAGGAGGACAGTAAACTGGTATTTCCAGACTTCTTTTTATCAGATGTTGTTCTTAAAGAATGTCCATCCATCCATTCATCCATTTTCTGTACCCGCTTCATCCTCCACAGAGGGTCGCGGGGGAGCCAGTGCCTATCTCCAGCTGTCAAGGGGCGAGAGGCAGGGGACACCCTGGATGGGTCGCCAGTCCATCGCAGCTTAAAGAATGTACTGTTGTTAAATATTTGGGACACCACATATCAGCTGATCTGACAGATGATTGGTATTGGTATTTATTCGAACATGCAAAAAAACATACAGTGGAGGAAATAATTATTTGACCCCTTGCTGATTTTGTAAGTTTGTCCAATGACAAAGAAATGAAAAGTCTCAGAACAGTATCATTTTAATGGTAGGTTTATTTTAACAGTGGCAGATAGCACATCAAAAGGAAAATCGAAAAAATAACTTTAAATAAAAGATAGAAACTCATTTGCATTTCATTGAGTGAAATAAGTATTTGAACCCCTACCAACCATGAACAGTTCTGGCTCCCACAGAGTGGTTAGACACTTCTACTCAATTAGTCACCCTCATTAAAGACACCTGTCTTAACTAGTCACCTGTGTAAAGGACACCTGTCCACAGAATCAATCAATCAAGCAGACTCCAAACTCTCCAACATGGGAAAGACCAAAGAGCTGTCCAAGGATGTCAGAGACAAAATTGTAGACCTGCACAAGGCTGGAATGGGCTACAAAACCATTAGCAAGAAGCTGGGAGAGAAGGTGACAACTGTTGCTGCAATTGTTCGAAAATGGAAGGAGCACAAAATGACCATCAATCGACCTCGGTCTGGGGCTCCACGCAAGATCTCACCTCGTGGGGTGTCAATGATTCTGAGAAAGGTGAGAAATCATCCTAGAACTACACGGGAGGAGTTAGTTAATGACCTCAAATTAGCTGGGACCACAGTCACCAAGAAAACCATTGGAAACACATTACACCGCAATGGATTAAAATCCTGCAGAGCTCGCAAGGTCCCCCTGCTTAAGAAGGCACATGTGCAGGCCCGTCTGAAGTTTGCCAATGAACACCTGAATGATTCAGTACGGAGCCCGTCTCATGACATGGTGGAAGAATTAGTATTTCGTGCGCACGAATTAGTATTTCGTTCCCACGAATTATTATTTCGTTCCCATGAATTATTATTTCGTTCCCATGAATTATTATTTCGTTCCCATGAATTATTATTTCGTTCCCACGAATTAGTATTTCGTGCGCACAAATTAATTATTCGTGGGACCCGGGCTGGACTCCACGCACAGCAGGGCAGCACTGGTCAGCTGTGGCTGCACGTATTATTATTGCGGGGATGCAGCTCTTTGGCTGCACCCTGATAGAAGAATTACTGGGGACATTTCAGTGATTTCTGGGAGATATTGGACTCTGGTTTTATGTTTAAAATATCGTGTGCCCTTTATGATTCAGCTCTACTCTAAAAGTGCCATGATTTGTGTGCAGGTGTGACAGAGTGGATGTTAATAAGGAGCACTAAGGCTCATGTTAACCCAAGGAGACAGGACCAAGGATGTTTAAAATAATGGGTTTATTTACAAATAAAACAAAACTAGTCATAAGCCCCAACCAAACAGTGGGGATCCACCAGCAGGGGGCGGAACCCTGCAGGGCAGCAGACCACAAACCTGAGGGTGCACCACACCACACCCACCCTAGGTGCTGCTCCAACTGCTGCCTCTGCAGAGGGCCCGGTAACACCGGCTCCACCTCCTCCTGGCGAGCTCCACTGAAAGAAATAAATGAAAATGGTTAATGACACCTTGTTAGTCCCTCTCTCCCGACTGTTCCCCAAACACACACACACCCCACCCACACCACACACCCTCACGAGCACCGGTACGCTCTAATAAATAGTCCGGGACCAGCGTCCGTCCCACAGCTCCATAGAGTCCTGCAGTCCAGAAGCTGAACTGCCGTGGTCCAGCTGACCTGCCAGCTGCTACTGGACTGGACTGATCCGGCGGCAAGCGGAGTCCCAATCAATGTCTGAGAGGCTGGAGGTTGCAGCGCTGCTCCACTGTGCTGGAGACGAAAGTCCCCACAGGCAAAACAGCAGCATCCTGGCGCGACCAGGGCGGTCACTCCCTGGGCTGCTCACTCACACCTGTGGCACATAATGGTGTTATCACACTGAGGGACGAAAAACAGCACACACACGTACGTACACACACACACTCACCAGCCAACGCCATCTCTACCCACCCCCCTGCTAGAGGAGATGGCAACCAAGTGCCTGACAACCTCCTGCTGCTGCACTAGCAGCCGATCCCAGTCACACAGGTGAGCTGACCTGTCAGTCCACCAGCACACCTTGGCAGGGCTTTGATCCAACCTGCTGTCCTTATAGAAATCAGTAAAACAGCTACAGGTGTGGCATATAAAACCAGGAGCAATCATGCTCATCCTGCCACACAGGGCTGCGCGTCCTGCAGAAACACGAGTTTACCACTCCACGCAACAAAACGTGTGGTAGAAAGTTTGAAAGTTGTGTAACAAGTCATACAGCTCATGACAAAGTGACAAAGATAGGTAAAAATGACAAGAACTGAATTAGAAAAGGCACTCAAACATCAGTGGGTAGATCGTTATCACGGCTGGTGCAGATGGATGAGGGACTGCGGGATAATATCATCAATACTATTTCGTTCCCACAAAATAGTAATTTGTGGGAACGAAATATGTTTAACGTTCGCACGAATTATTATTTTGTGGGAACGAATTATTATTTCGTGGGAACGAAATACTAATTCGTGTGCACGAAATACTAATTCTTCCACCATGTCATGAGACGGGCTCCGTAATTCAGAGAGTGACTGGGAGGAGGTGCTGTGGTCTGATGAGACCAAAATTGAGCTCTTTGGCATGAACTCAACTCGCTGTGTTTGGAGGAAGAAAAATGCTGCCTATGACCCCCAAAACACCGTCCCCACTGTCAAGCATGGAGGTGGAAACATTTTGCTTTGGGGGTGTTTTTCTGCTAAGGGCACAGGACAACTTCACCGCATTAACGGGAAAATGGACGGAGCCATGTATCGTCAAATCCTGAGCGACAACCTCCTTCCCTCTGCCAGGAAACTGAAAATGGGTCGTGGATGGGTGTTCCAGCACGACAATGACCCAAAACATACAGCAAAGGCAGCAAAGGCGTGGCTCAAGAAGAAGCACATTAAGGTCATGGAGTGGCCTAGTCAGTCTCCGGACCTTAATCCTATAGAAAACCTATGGAGGGAGCTGAAGGTCAGAGTTGCACAGAGACAGCCTCGAAACCTTAAGGATTTGGAGATGATCTGCAAAGAGGAGTGGACCAAAATTCCTCCTAACATGTGCGCAAACTTGGTCATCAATTACAAGAAACGTTTGACCTCTGTGCTTGCAAACAAGGGTTTTTCCACTAAGTATTAAGTATTTTTTGTTAGAGGGTTCAAATACTTATTTCACTCAATGAAATGCAAATGAGTTTCTATCTTTTATTTAAAGTTATTTTTTCGACTTTCCTTTTGATGTGCTATCTGCCACTGTTAAAATAAACCTACCATTAAAATGATACTGTTCTGAGACTTTTCATTTCTTTGTCATTGGACAAACTTACAAAATCAGCAAGGGGTCAAATAATTATTTCCTCCACTGTATGGGGCTTTTAATTTCTCCAGCTTGGTCTGACACTGTTTATATAAAAATATATATTTAACCATTATTTTAACAAGCAAAATGTTTTAGAAGCAGTTCTCCTTTATAACCATGACCTGAGAACCTCAGAAGGTGGAACAAAAACATCGGAACCTCTAAGAACAGATCAAATTAGAATCAATAGGATAAAAGGCAGCTTTAGAACTGAATCAGCTGGTATTACAGGGAAATAATGTGAGCATAAATTCACATGGATGAAGAATCAGTTCATAGTGAAGGAGAGTCTGAATGGATGTGAATCAGAGAGATCTGGATGAGAAACAAGAGAATCAGTCAGTCAAAAGACTTTATTAATCCCAGAGGGACATTAGGTTGTTTTAGTTACTCATTAAAGTTTTTTATAGAATGATTCTAGATGTTCTATCTGTGGACAGGAAGGATCTTCTAGTGGTCTGTGATGGACAGGAAGGATCTCCTGTGTTGCAGCAGATCTGAAGAACCTCTGACTGAAGACTCTGTTGTTGAGTTACTGTCTTGTAGAGGATGCTCAGGGTTGTCCATCATGTTCTTCATTTCATGAAGCGTCCTCCTTTGTCCAATCAGCTCTAGAGGCTCCAGAACAGACCCCGCCTCCTTTATCAGCTGATCTCTGGTTCTGATGCTGCTCCAACAGATGACTGTAGATGTGATCAAATTCTCCACAGCATGCTTCAAACTTTAATACAAGATTTTCCTTTAAGAGCTGAATATTCATAATGCGGTGATAAAGTATAATATTAAATACTAAAAATAGTTTATAAATGCTCATTGTGCTACAAGGTAGCAACTGAAGTCAGAAATGTTTAATAAAGCTGCTCTAGATCCTGTTTAGCAGGAAACCTGTCAGTTTTTTCTATTTCTCATCCTTAATTAAAGCATAATAAACATAATATTTTATAAGGTGCTACAGATTGATAAAATATTTATTAGCTATTTATAAGAGGAGCCTTATTGTGAAGTTGTATCATTTACAGTATCTGTGAAGTTTATGACATTTAATTCCAACAGTTTTCTGAAGTTACTGATGAAGCTTCTGTATTTGAACAGGGAGGCTGTTCCTAACCTGTTGAGGACCAGGTCTACAGGGGACCTGTTGAGGACCAGGTCTACAGGGGACCTGTTGAGGAGCCACCCACTAGGAGACGAAGGACACTGGGTGAAGACACACCTGGAGGTAAGCGCTCGCTGTTTGGACTTATTTGAATCAAATTATCAAATAAAATGTAAAGCTAGTCATCTGCAGCCATCCGGACTGAAATGTATTTGATCCCATTAGGATGTGAACAATGACAGTCAGCCATGTTGGTTCTTTACACTGAGCTAGCTCTTTAGAACATTAATTATAATGAGACATTTTAAGATCACATTTTAAAACGGAATATCATTGCACAGGTCTGTGACACCATCATGAGCCGTGCTAAGGAAAGGTCTGCCTTCACCAGCATCTGGTCAGCACCACTCTGTTGTAAGGAGGCTTGTTCCATCAACACAGCAGATACTTCCCTTCTTCAGCCCTGAAAACCACAGAGGAAGACTGTCCCTCACTGGACCAGGACCAGACTGAAAACTGAACTGTCTCTAATTGATGACAGCGAGGAGTTCCAGAGCTGCAGTGGTGAACTGGTGCTGCATCATGTTTTGATGAAAAATAATCTCCAGAACTCATTGACAGAAACTGTGTCTGTAGATTTTTTAGTTGCACTTAAATCCGATGTGATTTATTAACTTTAAATCGGTTTATTTACTGTATGTGAAACTGCTTATTTCAAAAAGGAAATAAAATAATTCAATTTTTTTCGACTGTACATCACTTCAGCCCCCCAAAGATTTTTTTCACCAGCCGCCACTGGTTGAAAGTTAATTGTTTAACCTACTTTGGTGTAATTGAGTTATTGAATTGGTCAATTTAAGTCTTGATGCATACACTGACAAATAATAATGACAAAATATACTGTAATTTTCTTCCTAATGCTTACTATTATTCCAAATCATCTTGTATCTTTAGGTAAAGCAGACCCTCAGCGGTGTCAAAGGTTTCCTCACCCTGACTGCGATGTGTGGACCAGTCGTGCAACAGAGGCCTACCTTGGTGTGTCTTGCCATTTCCTGGCATTACCTTGACACCATGCCTCTTGAGGAGAGGCATACCGCTGCTAATATAATGACATGGATGGAAGAGGTGTTAACAAAGTTTGGCATCTTACCTGCCAAAATAAAAGCAGTAGTTCATGATAGTGGTTCCAGTATGGTGGCAGCAATGCGACTGCTTGAAGAAAAATATGGATGGGCCTCTATTCGCTGTGCTGGACACACACACTTCAGCTCATAGTCAATATCGCTCTCAAAGAAACCACCATCAGCAGAGCATTATGGTGCTGCTAGGCAGCTAGTGGAGCACTTTAAGAGAAGTGAGCTGGCTAGTACAAAGCTCAAGATGAAACAGGAGCAAATGAATGTTAAGAAAAATACACTGATCGAAGATGTCAGTACCAGATGGAATAGTACACTCCACATGATAGAAAGACTCCTCGAACAGCGCTGGCCTCTCACTGCCACGCTTTCAGATCCTGAGGTAACACCAAAGGGGAAACACTACTTCGACTTGAAGCCAGAGCAGTGGGTGCTGCTTGAAGAACTGAAACAAGGGTCGGCACCTTTTGTGACGGGTACAGTTTACCTTAGTGGACAGCAGTACACAACCATTTCAGATCTTCCACAAGTGATCAAAGGGCTGACACCAAAGCCAGTTTAAGACAAGTTCAGGAAAATCCTTCATTGCCAGTGCAGAAAAAGGAATAACACAGAGATGGGGGAGTATTTGCACTATCTCAGCAGAGAAAGAAAACCCAGTTATTCTTGCAGCTGCCTTGGACCCCAGATACAGAAAACAAGTTTTTGGCTACTGAAGAAGATGTCATCAGAGTGCAGGGGACTGTTGAAGTGCTTACTGTCAAAGAAGCAAATGCTGGGAGACCTGAGCATGCAAAACTGCAGATGGCCAGTGGTTCAGGTAGAACTGAAAAGACTGCTCTGGAAACCCTCCTTGAGTCTGACACAGACAGTCAGGGTGAAAACGAGGAAGAAGCATCTGAGGAGGACCCAAAGGTCCAAGTTGTGAGAAGTGAAGTTCAGCTTTACTTTGGAGAAGCCTCAATCTCTAAAAACGATGATCCTCTCAAATGGTGGAGTAAAAATGAGGGACGTTTCCCCACACTATCAAAGCTAGCTAAATCTTTTCTATGCATCCCTGCAACCTCCACCCCATCAGAACGGATCTCTGCAGCAGAGAACATCTGCTCTCAGAAGAGAGCGAGCCTTTCTCCAGAACATGTAGAAAAGCTCACTTTCCTGGCTATGAACAAGAGTCTTGTGTAGACTGGAATTATATGCAGTCAGAGTGTAGTAAAGTTAAATATCGTTGTAAGCACTGAGTACAAAATGCTCTTTTGTTGTATTTGAGCGAGACCAAAGCTTTATTTCTGTGGATATTTTTTTGTTTCAGGTGCCTAATGTTACCTCATTTTTGCACTATTTAATAATTTAACCCTCTGGAGTCTGATGATAAACTGAGGGATTCTGGTCATTGTGCGCTGACATTTGTTTATATTTTGTTGCACTTTATGCTGGAGTTACAGAATTGTTTGCTGCTACAAGCTGCTAGTTTCATTAAAAGTTTAATAAACTATCATCTTGTCTTTATTTTTAGTTTGCATATACCTTAAACACTTTAAGATGTAGCTAATGATGGTTATATAAGAGCAGCCGCATGCTGGTGCAATAAATTGTACATTTTACATCCAATGCACGCATGATCCGATTAGTCGACTAATCGCAAAAATAATGGGCGATGAGTTGACTATCAAAATAATCATTTGCTCCCTCCACCTCCCCGCGCTTCTGCCTTTCAGGAAGGGTGGGGGTGGGGGGGAGGAGACGTGAATAGAGGATTTTCAGGGGAAATTCTGTGGCGCGAGTATTCATCTTGAGCTTTTTATTATGGTTCATTTTATCTGTGAATTTTTAATTATTATCTGTTTATACAGAATTATCTGTATGACATCATAATTGTCAATCAAGCAAGTATTAAAACAAAGTCTCTGCAGGCAATTGAATTACGGTACTTTGGGTGTAGGATGGACCTCTGAGAGATTCTAACTCACATTCATTAACTTGACCTTTGTACTGAACTGACACATTTCTGAAAACACAACTTCGTCACAGGCTGCATGGCGGCGCAGTTGGTTAGCACTGTTGCATCGCAGCAAGGAGGTTGTGGGTTCGCGTCCTGGCTCTGCGTCCTCTCTGCGTGGAGTTTGCATGTTCTCCCCGTGCATGCGTGGGTTTTCTCTGAGTACTCCAGTTTCCTCCCACAGTTCAAAGACATGATTGTCAGGCTAATTGGGCTGGTAAATTGTCCTTAGGTGTGAGTGGGTGTGTGGTTGTTTGTCTCGTTTGTCTCTGTGTGGCCCTGCGATGGACTGGTGACCTGTCCAGGGTGTCCCCCGCCTCTCGCCCCTTGACCGCTGGAGATAGGCACCAGCTCCCCCGCGACCCTCTGTGGAGGACTAAGCAGCTACAGAAGATGGATGGATGGATGGACAACTTCGTCACAGCCTCTTCTGAAGTATAGCTACCAACTAAACAACATATTCTAGGGATGCTTGTTAAGTTCAGTTAGACATATTAAACTCATACTTGGCAACACATGTAAACACGTTTTACAAACTGCTGTAAAAACCTTAAAACAACCAAACATCTGGTGACAATGACAGTATTCTGCTTTTTATTACAGCCACAGTGATTGCTGAAACTTTAGAAGTGTCGTTAACTAACCCCGCCTTTATTTTGCAATGCTCCATGGTAACATGAAGCCTTGTTAAAGCTAGAAAAATCCCAGTTGTGATTGTTTTTCTTTTTTTAACCAAGGCCAAGTAGGAGGTAGAGGTTTGACACTAAACCACTATGGAAGTTGATCACTACAGACTATTAACTAGTTTAATGTTGGAAGTTGCTTTCTTGTAGTTGGGGATACCGTGTCCATATCTGTTAAAACAGCTGTCAGATATACAGATATATGAATGATTTGAACTTATCAGCATGTTTGTGTTTTAAACTTTTAAAGGTTGTAGCATCTGGATATCAATCACAATAAAACCAGCAGGTGCTGAATGTAAATGAAACAAAAGATTGGATTCATAAAGTTTTGTGTGTTCAAAGGTCTTTTTTTTAATGAAACCAACTGTTTCAGGCTCTAATTCACTAACAGATCGTTCATCTTTTGCAAGTTCAATAAACATGTCGGAGTTGAAATCACAGTCTGTTTGCCAGAAGCAGAGAAACACCAGAAATAAGCAAAGTTGAACTCAAAAACTGAGGAAAACAGCATAAATGTCCTGAAGCACTGACAGAACAGAAATGGGAGGAAACATGTATTTACTTTTATACTGTCATCAGAGAATCTCGCCGAAACCAAACACAGGCATTAATAGCTGCAAGCTATTAAACGGACAGACCAGACAGAGGACATGGTTAGTAATTCTCGTCTTTGCAGTGCTGACTTCATATTAAAGCGGCTCTCTGGAGCATTTTTCTCTGTATCAGAGTTTTCTAAATGTTTTAATGACATTTCAGGTCTAAACTATGATCTATGGGTTGAGTTCCACAACATCTGTCATTCTGATGAAGACCCTCCTTCCTCCTAGAGACCCCTTTCCATTATTTCTTGCCGCCGACATTTTTCAGCCAATGAAATTCAAATTTCTGTATTCTCTCAACATGCACGCGCATCGACCAAACCTGTACCAGTAGGGGGCGCTGTCGTACAGGACGCTCCGTGTGTTTCTCTGCCGTCTCAGCCGTTCACTGAGGACTCACGGCTCATTTCTACTAAAAACCTACCCATTCCCCAGATAAAGATGGGTTTATTTTTATTTTTAAACCTTTCACCTCACAGAATGGCAAGGCTTGACAGGATTATGTGTTTATTTTGGTCAGAAAGTTCATCCAGGGCCGAGTCAAGTTCAGCTTCAGAGTCCAGCAGCAGCTCTCTGCTAACAGAGCTAATATCAGAAGCAGCAGGGACAGAGAGGGCTCATCAGACCCTCGTAGTATTGTTGGAATAAGATTGTGAACTGTGAGTGATTAAACCCTACACATTGAGCTGTACAGTTTATGCCTGAAGTATATGCGCCACGTGCACGCGCGCACACGTGACCGGAGGCGCGTGTCGAGATGTTTTGAGGAGGAGCCTTTCGACGTTAGATTCAAAAACTGCTCTCTTGCTGAAATAATCCAGAGTGCAGCTTTAAGTTTTCACATTTTTGCAAATTCGTATCGTTGGCAAATCTTTTTTTTTTGTTTGCCTGTTTTCTACCAGCAAACACTATAGAATAACTGTAGTAACAACTTGTTTCAGCAGATGTAGCATGTAAGCTAACCAGTCTGCTGGTTTGTTTCTATGCTGATAGACAGCATCATTCAGTTTTAACAAAACAATTAAATAAATGACTGTAACACAAAATGATGTTCTATCAGTGTAATGTAGTGGTTCAGCGTGTTGATAATGACCTAAATCTTTTTCAGCTCTGTTTTATGTTCATGCCTCTGGCTCAGGAGCACGTTTTTCCATAATGCACAAAAATCAGCCCAAAATTCTTGGTATTCAATGTCATGGATGTGACTACACAAGGCAAAGTTAAGATTTGTATCCCTTGAGTTTTTGCATAAAGCCTTTTTGTTTTTTATATCAGTCTTTTGGTCTGCAACAATAATGTAATGAATTTAGACTAAAATACTTGAAGATGAGGGTGGCCATTTTTAGGTGAGATTAAAAATGAGATTAGTTAGATTAATTATAAACTATAATAAATTAACCTCAATATTTTTAATGTCATGACAGCACTAATTAAAACACCATAGTTGTCTGGACTGGCTTTGATTAACGCTGCTTTGCTGCACTGATAATGTTGCACAAACCCTTTTCTGCAAAGAGTTAAGAACATTTGGTTACACATGAAATTATTATAATGGCCACAAAATGCCAAACATAATAATGGTGAAATCGTGGACCACATTTTATAAAACATGTCTACTTTAAACAAAATAAGAAATTAAAAACAAGTCACATTTTAGACTGATTGGGTTGGTTTTCTTGCCAGATAGAAACTGTAGCATATCAGGAACCTGATTCTGCAGCGTGCATGAAGGTGTTTCCTGTCAGAGCAGCAAACATTTGTCATCTCACCCCTCATTTCATTAAGGAGAATATCTGATAATATTTCCAACAAAGCTTAAACCTAATAAATCAGGTACCAACTTCAAAATTTACATTTTATTAAAAATAATGGCAATATAATTTCATCATTTAGAAAAATAATCACTTATAGTTCTTCCCTTCTTTGTCAGCAACATCATCCAATTAATATATGAGCAAAGAAAAAACAAAAGCTCTGTTTCAGAAAGTTCAAGGTAAAGTGGTTCAATCATTGGTTAACTTCTAGAAATCATTTATGTTAAACTGGTTAATTTACAGCTTGACTTTCACCTCCATCTCAGCTGAGACCATGAGCCAAACATAGAGATGCACTCCTTCCCTTAAAAACAAGACTGTCAACACATTACCTTCAATAAATTCTTGTGGCTTAACTTTTTCTCTGAGTGCTGCATCTTCAAACCCTTTGCCTCAGATTTATCATTTCAAACCACGGCCAGTCTTCTTCCAGAAGGACCTCTGTGTAAACCAGGCTAAGGCAGAAAGACGCCGGCGCCACTGAAATGAGCTAAAGCTGTTGTTGATCTTCAGCCTCAGCTAAAAGCTTTGCTGTGTAAAGTAAATACCTGGCAAAGTGCTGAAATATAAATATCATCATCTTAGTTCAGCAAGTGTCACCTATGATTCTAAAACTATTATGTGTAGCGTTATATTGTATAAAGTTGTATATATTGAATATTATTATTATAATTATTCTTAATAATTAATAATAATAGTCAAAACCTCGTAATTAGGGCACCACCCAGCATTTTCTTTGGAAGGTAAGCTGAGACAACCTTGAATATTATCCTATTTGTATTTTATTATCATTTATCATTTATCAGTCTGAATCTGAAAGAAGTAAGCTCGTTACCCATTTTCGATATGAAAAACACAAAAACTACTGGAAGCCCATTTATGATTATATACGGATAAATTTATTTACAGAAACCTCAAAATGAACATGTTAACAGCAACAGCAAAGTTATGAATTTGACTTGGTAACCAGTTCAATTTATTAACAAGATGAATTATTGAGGTTAAATAAATATTAATGACTAATGTTTCAGAGTGAGAAATGGTTTACTAATGAAATTAAGCTAATTTATTGGCCTATGAAGGGAAGTTGAAGATTAAAGGATTTAAGGAGGATGGATGGATGAAGAGAGGTAAGTTTAGCTTGCTTTACCAGATTGCATCACTCTTAATAGCCACAAATGCGTTCATCACAGACCTTTTTGAGGGCTCCTATACGGATACACAAATGTAGCAGTGGTTCTGTTCCTTCCAACTCCTTCGTGGTTCTCTACCAGGTCGGAGTTGATTTGGTCACTGGATCAGGAGGTGTTCCTAGGTCACCACTCAGGTCTTGCAGGCAAGCTGGAGAGGATGCAGGTTCCGGATTTGGGCAAGCATGGCTCGATCTCTCTCATGGCAGGAGGATGTCTTCGTTTTAGTTTAGCTTCAGATTAACGCCGTCTAACTTTTGGTTTCTAACGACGGATGAAAGAAAAATAAACTTTAAAACGTCTAAACTTGGTTAAGAAGAATGTAACGTGAAAATAAAAGAAAGCTTAACGCCGATAAGACTTGAAGTCTAAGAGTGTGTTCTTCCGGGAAGGCCTCATGTCGCAGCTCTGCACAGCTCCCTGGTGGGGGGGGAGCAGGGCAAGCATGCAGGCGAGCCGGTGAGGTCATCAGGTCATCTACGCAGAGAGGCGGAGACGAAGAGAGAGAAGCTAGTAGCGAAGAAGAAGCGAAGGGCAAAGAGAAGGGGCGAAGAAGAGGTGAAGAAGAGCTGAAGAAGAGTTAGCAGTTAGCGCCTTCTGGTTTTAAAGGGCAGGGGTGGAGTCGGGTTCAGCCAATGGTGTGGTTGACTCCACCTTCATCTGCATAAAGGGGAAGTACTTAGGAATGGCTTAGANGGGATTAAATTTTGATGAGGAATAAAGTTTCTAATCAATAAAATAAACCTTACCACTTTCCTCTCTGAAACGTGAAGTTATTCAGAATCACCTTTTTAGACTGCGTGCATCATGTTTATTCTAAGCATAGCAACACATTAACTCCCACATCAGATTAATCAGAGAAATCAGTTACTCTTAGCTTAAGAGTACATACGAATAACATTTCTAGTTTCTTGACTAGATTAGATTTAAAAGAGATAATTTGGTATCATGTTGATAAACAATGTGAAAAGTCTTCCAGGAAAATTAACCAAAGAACTTTTACCTAAGTAAATCAAACAGGGAAAAATCAAACTTTATCTTGTAAACACATTTTAAAAGTAAACCTGTGGATATTAACCTTTCTTTATATCAATTTGTATCACATTGAAGTTTTTATTTCATCTAGAATCTGTAAGGGTGAAGGGAGGTTATCAGAGACATTTTTAAAGACAGGAGAGACAAAGGAATTCCTTTGTTTTTCTTGGGTGAAAAAAGGTGGAGTGAGGTTCTTCCCACAGAGTGAGATGGACTGCAGACTTTTGATAAGCCAGAGAGGGGTGAGGGGGGGCCTCATGGCTCCCTCTAGTCTGTGGGTGATCGAACTCCTTTTGATCACATCCTGAAAAGTTATTTGAACAAGTGTCACCAAGCTGTAAATTAGCATCCGCATTATCTTTACTGTCACAGAAAGATGAAAGGAGGGTTCTTCGACACCAAGGCAGGAATTTATGACCTCCTGAGGGGGAATCTTTTTGAAAGAGGGTGTGAGCTGGTAAGAAAAAGGTCAATTGTCACACAAACATAATCCATTTCTTGATCTGGACCAGATACTTAGAAATAACGTCAATGTTCATTACATATGATATGAACTATTTTATTTTTATTTTATATATTCTAGATTATTTTTAAAGAGCCCCAAACTATTTAGAAATATATAGTTTAAAAAAATCTGAATATTGTCATTGTTGGTCTAAACGCTCATGTTTTAACAGAAATCAGCTCTGGTCATCTTTACATAAATGAATTAATAACTTTATTGACAAGCAGATGCACAATTCTTTTGCACAGCGACAGAAATGAGTTTAGGCATTTTGGTACAAGTCAATAAAAAGTCAAAAGGGTAAGACATATTTTAGATTCTTCAAATTGGCCACAATTTGCTTACATGACAGCTGTGCACACTCTACTTCCTCTCAGTCGGCTTCAGGATCAGTCACCTGAAATGGTCTTCAGTTAAGAAGTCTGACACATTAGCAGCCAGTAACTCTGGCAATCATTTTCTTTCTTAAATGTTCCATATTATGCACTTTATATCCACTCTGAATAATTTCTTTGCATGTCAATAACATGTAAAAGCTCTGCGTTGGTCAAATTGGCCCTTACTTTAAGTGCAGCTTTTGTTCTTCCACCCCTTAGTTGGGGAGTCGAGCCCCATCCATCTCTTTTCTTCAAGATGTGAGATGTCAAAGGGTCTTCAGGGTCTCAGATGAAGGGAGTAAAAAAACTTTTGTGCTCGTTGATTCAACCATCTATGAAGCAACTGCCGTGCTTTGCTCGTAGCATCACGACTGTTTGCTAACGTTTGTGAGGATGAGCGCTCTTGTGGTTTTTAAAGGGTGGGGGTGGGCTCAGGAGCCAAAGGTGCTCGTGATTGGCTCTGTCCTCTAGAGAGGAGTGGTCTTTTCCCTTCTTGATGTCAGCAGGGGAAAGATTTAGAAACCACCCGTTTTAGCATTAGCTCAAAACACATTTCACAAAAATGAGAATCAAGAGGTGAAAATATTTTAACACTTTTGGGTCTCAGACACAGTCTTTGAGACTGATATGACTGTTAAAAGAGCTTTAGAAAGGGAATTTTGCATAATGTGGGACTTTTAATGGTTTTTAGAGCTTGTGCAGGAGTAGGATTAGTATAATGGTCTTTATAGGTTTTTTTGTGTTCAGAAATAACAAAAGAACAAATCCATTTCTAAATCAAATCCTCATGAACAAAATTCAAATCCACTCAGTCATCCGTTTAGTCACTAATTCTTCCCAATGTGTCCTTCCTTCATACCTGGAGAGTCCATCACTGACTTCTTTTTGTCTAAAGGACAATTCAGGACAAGACACCTCTCTATCTGTCCTCTCTTCTTCACCTGGTCCATAATAATTATCACACCAGGTCTGGTGAAGATATTCAGCTCATCATCTCCAACCCCTCTACTGTCTTCAGCTCTGCAGCAGCATGGACACTTTACTAAACACCCTGAAACTTTAACTCTGACACCTGTTACTACCTTTACATCTAAACTCCATCAGATTATTATATTTATTAATTATATTTAACAGTGATGTTCACTAATGGGACAGAGTAGACTTTACTTCATGAGGAAGCTGAGATCCTTCAATGTTCCAGATGTTCTATCCATCTGTTGATCACATCTGCAGTCACCTGCTGGAGCAGCAGCATCAGAACCAGAGATCAGCTGATAAAGGAGGCGGGGCCTGTTCTGGAGCTTCTAGAGCTGATTGGATAAAGGAGAATGCTTCATAAAATGAAGAACATGATGGACAACCCTGAGCATCCTCTACAAGACAGTAACTCAACAACAGTCTTCAGTCAGAGGTTCTTCTGATCTGCTGAAACACAGAAGATCCTTCCTGTCCATCACAGACCACTAGAAGATCCTTCCTGTCCATCACAGACCACTAGAAGATCCTTCCTGTCCATCACAGACCACTAGAAGATCCTTCCTGTCCATCACAGACCACTAGAAGATCCTTCCTGTCCATCACAGACCACTAGAAGATCCTTCATGTCCATCACAGACCACTAGAAGATATTTCCTGTCCATCACAGACCA
Organism: Callopanchax toddi; assembly: GCA_006937965.1. Classification (NCBI taxonomy): domain Eukaryota; kingdom Metazoa; phylum Chordata; class Actinopteri; order Cyprinodontiformes; family Nothobranchiidae; genus Callopanchax; species Callopanchax toddi. Next base: position 227,473 of record SSNR01000262.1, on the reverse strand, counting down.
CTAGAAGATCCTTCCTGTCCATCACAGACCACTAGAAGATCCTTCCTGTCCATCACAGACCACTAGAAGATCCTTCCTGTCCATCACAGACCACTAGAAGATCCTTCCTGTCCATCACAGACCACTAGAAGATCCTTCCTGTCCATCACAGACCACTAGAAGATCCTTCATGTCCATCACAGACCACTAGAAGATCCTTCCTGTCCATCACAGACCACTAGAAGATCCTTCATGTCCATCACAGACCACTAGAAGATTTTTCCTGTCCATCACAGACCACTAGGAGATCCTTCCTGTCCATCACAGACCACTAGGAGATCCTTCCTGTCCATCACAGACCACTACAGGAGATCCTTCCACAGATAGAACATCTAGAGTCATTCTTTAAAAGACCTTCAATGAGTTACTGTAAAATTAATCAAGTCTTTTGACTGCCTAAAGTAGCTGCCTTCTGGTCCTTCACCCATCTCTGATTCACATCCATTCAGACTCTCCTTCACTATGAACTGATTCTTCATCCATTTGAATTTATGCCCACATTATTTCCCTGTAATACCAGCTGATTCTGTTTTTCTATGCTCCATTTTATCCTATTGATGATGATTTTATTTGTTCTTAGGGGTTCCGGTGTTTTTGTTCTACCTTCTGAAGTTCTCAGGTCATGTTTATAAATGAGGACTGCTCCTAAAACATTTTACTTGCTAAAATATTGGTTAAATATATTTTTAAGTGTCATGGAGCCACTTCTATTAACTTCAAGCCTCCTGTTGTTATTGTGGACATGAAAATTAACATAAAAAATAAAGATGTAAATAAAAACTACTTCAGTAAGACACATTTCTTCTCAGTATCAGTCCTGGTTTCATCAAACCTAGAATACTTTAACAAAATTCTCATCTGAAAATATGCTAATATCTTCATAAACTCACCTATTGACCAGCTGTGGTCATTTTCCTCCGCTTTTCCTCTCTCATCCGGTGTTTCACCAAATTCTGCAGATGAGTTCTCTCATTCACCAGTGTTTCTTCTGCACCCCTCCTTCTCCGCACCTCCCGCCATGCGCTGCTCGTACTAAGAGGCAACTACGGCCACCGGGAAAGCTCAAAATGGTCTAGATGTAATACTGGAAAAACTCCTAGTACGAACCGAATGCTAGAAAAACCTCCCGGTACGCTGTGGGTTCAAATTTAAAAGTACCGGAACTGCGTAGCGTTCTGTACCGGCCCACTTAAAGCACTGCTTTGGATACAATAGCATCAGTAAGTTTCAAAATAAAACAATTTTACCAAAAATACTTTGATCTCTTGGTTATCATCTCAGTGACAATATGAGATGGAGGGGGGGCTTGCTGTCAGGGGGGCACTGGCCCCCCTAGAACCGCCCCTGGTTTGAATCATTGGTACTCTATTAGACACATTTGTAGGAAATACTCAGTCAGCCTCTTAAAAACTAAACAGCTCATCACTTTGAACATTCCACCCCACCCCCACTGTCTCACCTCGAGAACAGGAAGTGTCTGTTAGCTGTTCTTGTTCACTTGGTAACTTAGCTTAACGGATGTGCTTTCCAGCTAGCTCTTTCACCTTTCCACATGCGTTTAGTTTTTTAATGCCCATCATTCTGACTTTGTTTTATAAGTCAGTGTAAAGAAAGGGCCAGCTTAAAGGCTTGACAGTTCCCATGGATGGGGGAACATTAACCCTTCATGCTCATTAGACGTTTGAGTTGTGACTCAACATGTAGACAGGCCTCTGCTTCTTTCTGAAAAGGAGAAACGTAAATCTATATCACTGGTTCTTAGCAGAGGCTTTTGTCAGATGTTGTATTTGAAGCAAAGTATGTGATTCACTTAAAGACACCTCTTTGCAAAAGTATCCCAGTATTAGGTGAACTACAGGAGAGTAATATTCTAAAAGCACTGATAGAGCTGACAATTAGCAGAAACTTGATCCATTCAGCATGCTACAGCAACGTATCAGCAGTTAAGATGTGAAGGCACATGTTATTTTTGCAAGGAGGTGAAACTGGTGGAATAAACTATTGAACAGACAGACAGATGACCTCAGTGACCTCGAGTTTTAGTCACAAAAAAAATAAACACAGCTCAAAAGTAAGGAAACCCTTTACAATGAAGTAGCACTTGTAAAACTGCACGTTGGTGGAATGCTGCACACACATTTAGTCATTCAATGGATGCATGATCCTTATAGTTCTATCTCATAGTAGACGTGACTAACCAGGTTAGTGGTTATTAGATGTTTCAGATGCCAGGTTAGACAGCACCAGTTCAGGTTCTGATTGTCATTTAATAGAACCAAAAGCTTTTCTCAGGCTACCAAAACAAAAACAAAAACATAATAAAATAATCTAAAATCATATTGTAACCAAACTGCAAAGGTCAGGTCAGGGGTCAGAGTTCATGAGCCTCACAGCCTCAAGGAAAAAACTGACCTTCATCCTAGTTATCTAGGCTTTGAGGCTGCTTGGTCTTCTGCCTGCAGGAAGGAGGGTGAATAGTTCCAGAGCTGAGGGCTGAGTTCATCTGTTATTTGCTTTGATTCTGGTTCTGCTGGTGTAAATGCATATACATCTGTGTTCAATAAAGTGACCAAAACATTCACTTAAAGCTCTGATTTAGATATCAGCAGCTTCTGCAAAAGTGACTTAGGTTTTGGACCAATGATAAGCAGACACGGGCTCAACAGCCAGAATAACAGAACCTAAACTAGCAGAGACCAACGCTTCAGATGGAAAACGGTTTATGTATGATGAGTATCTCAGGTGTTGAGGACTGTGTGGTGCAGCAGGGATACTGCTTTAATAATCAGAGATTAGATTAGATTTGATCCGTTTACAAAGAGAAGAAATGTTGCTTTGAGTTTATAGAATCCATTAGTCCACAAATAGAGCTGATGATTCAATCGCATATAGTTATACTTTATTTTATACAGTGATTTAAATGTATACATAGTATACAGAACAAAGACAACTGATAAAAGCAGCATTTCAGGTACATTACTACTCCGCCTACATACTACTACACTACACTACACTACTACTACACTACTACATACTCAGCCGGTGCAGAGGGCTCCTCTGATGGCGTTTCCTTAGAACCTGCTCATCTGTACTCAGCCCAATGTCCTTTGTGTGTATGTGTGTGTGTGTGTGTGTGTGTGTGTGTGTTTGCGTATGTGTGCTTTTTATGGGGGAGGGATGGGAATGGGGTTTATGTGGGGTCATTTTAACTTGTTAAGCACCTTGAGTTACAGTTTTTTTCTGTATGAAAGGCGCTTTATAAATAAAGATTATTATTATTATTATTATTATATGAAGAAATAAATACACCACTCTTAACATGGAAGCAGACCCCCTGAAACAAATGAGAAAGTGTGTGTCCAAAAACAACACAAACTTTAAATACATCAGATTTCTGTGACCTCTGACACATTTTGGATGTTTTGAAGAACCCACAGTCAGACAAATACCCTGATATCTCATTCCTGGACATACATATGCGGTCATGTGATACCTTTGGGGGGGAAAAAGGTCAGGAATAAATCAAATTTATGTCATATTCTTCCAAAAAGTGAGCACAAACAACAGGGGTTCAGTCAGTTTTCAGTCAAATCGGGGTTCTTGTCAAAGGCCCACAACAAATAGATAATAAATGTCCTTATAACCTACACATAAGGCTACCTGGTGAAACAGCTGGTCACACTGCTGCCATGCAGCAAGATGGTTGCAGGTTCAACACCCTCCTGTTTGCATGTTCTCTCCATAAATGTGTGGATTTTCTGCAGTTTCCTTCCACAGTCCAAAACACGCATGTCCGGTAGCCACTCTAATTTATCACTAATTATCTTTCATGCCTCTTAAAATAATCTTTGTATTCCCACAAGCACAAATATGTTAAACTGCTTTTAAAGATGAAGGCAAATGGGACAACCCGCAGTGAGAAGGTGCCTTTTTTCACACCACACTTCTATATTTTAAACATCTGTAACTTTAAGCATTTTGAACATACAGTACTGTGTCTTGTTGCAAGTTAATGTTTATTGCTTGTGGGAAAAAAGGCCAGTTATATGTTGAGACATGAAAGTAGAAATATAAACCCATGGGGCATCATGTGGTCGTCAGACGGAGTGACTGGGACGCTGATGTTTATAATGACTGGTATGTTGACTGGGTGGTGTCTCACATTTATGCTCTTCATGACTCTCTAGGCCAGGGGTATTCAATTATGAACCGGGATGGAGACTCCATGGAGACTCTGCGGGCCGGGGGTTGGGGGTTAGGGTAGGTGGGGTGGGCACCTATACCCAGGTTCCAATCCTGGCACCAGCATCTAACATTAGATGGTAAAAAGTTATTGTTTTGGAACACGTGGTGGGCCGGAAACATGCAGGTTGTGGGCCGCATTTGGCCCACGGGCCGCCTATTGAATAGCATGGCTCTAAGCTAATTAGACATATGTGACTTGTGCTGGATTACAGCAAAATAAATGTCTCCCACCCTACATGTCTTTTGTTGTTGTTGGTTTTTTTTTTTTTTTTGCTCATTTATAAAACGTCATGGTGACACAACACCTTTACCAGCGTGTTGCCAGCGTGTTGTATCACTAGTTGCCGTTTTGAAGATAAGCGTCACTAGAGGGTGTCTGAAAACTCACTAAATATAGAGACAACATCACTAAGTCGTCAACAGTGACTGCTCTTCCCACAGGACAGAAGAAGAACGACTTTAGCTAACAGGCTAATCAACACTGTGCTCCAGCTGCTGTTGAGACATGGATCTTAACCTCAGACCAGAATCCAGACCTTGACTGAAAATCCAAAATATGTTATATTTAGCAAACAATTTATCGATAAAAATCTTTAAAAAGGTTTACATAGTAAATGTACATTAATAAGAGTACATTCTAACTCAGGGGTTAGAAACCAGCTGCTCTGAAGTCACTTGTGACTCTTAGGTTTTCCAGCTCTCGAGCTTGAGTAATAATTACATTTCAGTTGACAATAGGAAATGGTTGTTTCCGCAGATTTATAACCCACATTTTTTTAACAGTGTGCCTGGTTTTTGCAGCCGAATGACTATAATAAGTCGTTTCTAATCACCTCAGTGTCTGAATCAGCTAAAAATGGCTCAAATTAGAACATTTTAAATATGCAATGATCAGTTTAACTATTAATCTAATAGTTCGATAGCTTTTGTTGATGTATCTTTCTAAAATGTCTCACAAAGCAAAAAAAAAAAGCAGTTTTGCACATATATTGGTATTTTCTAAATTTTAGGACAGTAGAATGGGACAAAATATAACATAGCAGTATCATACAGCAAGCTATTGTTATAACTAAAAGAGAAACTGAGACAAAATACTTCTGATAAAAGCCCGGCATCTTGAGCGCCTGTTTAAGCTGTTGAGTTTCAGACCAGCTGACCACTGATTAGACCAATCACGTTGAATGTTGACAGAATATTTCATTACCCACCTTTTTAATGCATCTCTAATTTCAAGCACATGTTTAAAAATTCAAGCACTTTGAAAACCTTGAAAAGACCATGTTAAATTCAAGCATTTTTCAAGGTTTTCAAGAAATACCCTGGATAGACCCTTGTATTATTCTGAACAAAAATATGCAGCATTTCTAGTCTTTATTCTTTTAAATTAAGCTTAAAAATTAAAAAGTCAAATCAGAACATCTTATTTTTAAGGATCACTTTGATTTCGTGGCCTTTTATTCTGTGTATTTCTTAATTTTTCATATAGGAAAGCTGTTAAAACGACTCTTTTAGTCATAAATGGCTGCAGAGCCCTGTCCTAACATAGTGGGGTGGGCCGGGTCCAGCCTGACCCCACTGATTTGAGAACTGCTGGTTTTCAGGTTTCGGGGGTGAGGAAGAGGATGCCACTATAAAGGTAAGAAGGACACAGAGGGGCTTAAAGGAAAAAGATGTTTAAAACCCACTATCTCATATATCCGTCTACAGGTACGTTAACCAAATGTGAAACCTGCTTCAAATTTTCTTTTTTCCCTTAAGTATAAAAATTCCTTTTAAGACAATGTTGTATCACACGACCCATCATCCATAGCAAGGCTGCATTCAAGAGTCCTTGCTCTCGGGTCAACAATCAGTATTTTGATGATTGGAGATCTCATCTGCTCTAGCACGACGTCAGGTTGCAAAGGTCCAGTTCCTGAGGCTTCCTCCTTCCAGAGCAGTGGTCTCTGGGCAGGCTAAGACCATTCTCAGTCATGCAGCGCACGGGCCGCCTTTTAAAGCCCCTCCCACAGGACTTAGAACAGTGAGACCAGGTTCCTACGTCCCACATGGGACATGGATCCCCACATGCTCTTACTGCTACAGGTCTTTGAGTACTGTCACAGTCTGCAGCAGGTTGTCCTTCCATGCTCTGGCACTGCACCAACCTTTTGTGCAGCCCAGTACCACACGTTACCGTGCACGACTCCCATCCCCCTGTTACCCAGTGACTAACAGGTCTCTTAACCATCAATTCTTTATTGATTTCTGTTTTTTTGCCATCAGCCAAAACACTGTTCTGCATCTTGTAACTTTTTTCCTCTTTACGAAGAGTCTTCTCCTCCTTGCTTTCCTTCAAAATATAAAAGGAGTAGCGCACCCTGGGAGGAGTCATCTTCCCCACTGAGAGCACCTCCACAGTCAGGGGCTCCTGCAGGGGTCTGGTGACCTGAAGTATCTCCACAGAGGTGGAGGTACCGCTGTAGCGCAGCAGGCTGCCCATAACCAGCAGGTCACGCTCAGCAGCTGACACCACATAGTTGCCGTTCAGGAGGTACGCGCCGTGGCGGTTCTTCACAGCGAGGTAGTTCTCATCGCTGACCATTCCTCGGTAGCCCCGCTGGCGGACATCAATGTTGGAGGCTCCGATAGGCAGCGTCACCACAAAGTTGTAACCATGACTGAAGAACAAAAAGAGATGTTTCAAAAATATTAGTGATTTTTGTTTTTATAAAAAAAGATTTGGCAGCCTTTTAACCCTCATAGAACATCTTACTAGGACTGCCTTCCTCCATCTGAGTGATATCGCTACAATTAGGAACATCCTGACTCAAAGTGATACAGAGAAACTAATCTAGGCTGTTAGAGAGAGTTTATTTCCTTATTATCTTTACTTATATTTACTCATATTTTTATTTTATTATATTGTGCATATAACCCTGTGTTCCAGTTGACATTTGACCTACTTGTTTCTCTGTACATGACTGTCACACCACACTCACTTTCAGTTCCTTATTTTCACAAACTCAGACACACACACACACCAGAACCAGTCTGAACACCTACACTTCCTCATTCTTCAACTTACACCTACACACACACACAAACCTTTACTTGACCTATAATCACATCATTGTATTTCCTGAACCCGTGTTTCCGTTATGTTTCGACAATCCTTGTGTATAAATAAACGTACAAGGGAGATTCTCTCTTTGTAGCTGATGCTCTGAATGCTATGTTGCATTGAGCTGATCTACCCTTGCTGCAAGAACAAACTGGTTTCCTCTCCGTTCATCAGAGTCGTTTGATATTCTCCCTAACATTTAATTGGTCCTTCGAGTCTCTGGGTCCAGACGTTTCCTCCTGACGCCGAGATCACCACCACCGAAGACTGTCGACAGCCATCGTTGGACATCTGTCCTTCGGTGCTCCAACAAAATCCTCCGGTGTTCTGCTTTCGCCGTAGGTCGGTGGTCATAGCCTGGTCCTCGACGGCGGTGGGAGACTGACGGATCCAACGAACTCAAATATCAGCGACCCTGAGACGGTGAGATTAATACACGTAAACTTGTTTTTGCGCGCTGTAAAGATGAATATGGAAGATAAGTTAAGGCCAGAGGAATAAGACCTAATTGTAGGCATTTTGACATTGAATTTCCAAATTGGTACGGTCCACCGAACGGATCATAAGACAGATTACTTTGTAATACTGTATTTGGTAGGTTTTAAGCGTTTTGACCGAATAGAAACGTAATTCATGTCAAGGAATGAATGGTGTGTGAATGAAGATCACGAGTGTCTAATATAAGGGACATCGTTATCTTATTTTTGTTGTTTTATCTGGACAAAATCACGTACTGGTGGACAATAATTTCAACAGGTTGGGTTCAGTCCCGTAAAGTGGGTGCCGCTGTAATTTAGTTACAGTAGAAGGGCGCACTCATTATCCTATTATTGTCCTCATGCCAGTGACATTTTGAACAGACCAGTGTAATAATGGGAACTAATAATTCAAAAGGAGACATTTTAGAAGGTGATGTGAAGTACATGGAGTTGAAAAGTGAAGGTTCAGGATATATGGCTCAGAAATGGAAGAAAAAACATTGTTTTTCAGGACGACTTAATACCACTGATGTTTTATCTCTACAAACATCTTTAAAACAGGGAATTGTAGCAGAAAAGAACAAAAAGAAAAAGGAAAAACTGAAGAAAGAGTACAGACTGTCAGAAGACTGGTTGACAGAAAGTAAGAGACGAGATGAGGGAAGACAAAAGAGGAACATGGAGAAAAAGTTTAAAAACCAAGTGTGTGCCTTGATAAATGAGGATGTAGAGACTGTAGTTAGTAGAGCCAATAGGCCCAGACAACAACAACCCAGACAGGACTTAGAAGGAGCGACTGGACAACAACCTTCCCCCAGTCCTCACTCAGATGACGACACAGCTCAACCACAGACTTCAGACAATGAAAGGAAGATGACAGAGATACGACAACAACAGAATAGACAAGCTAAGGATCAGCATAAAGTAGATGGATGTAAGCCAAGACTCTACCCAGTTACAGGAGAACACACCCTATCTAACGATGACTCAGACCAACTCGTTTGTCCTTTGGTGGAAGTTGCTAACCCACGATATGGTCAGGGAGTTGACGTTCGTCCAACCATTCAGATTTTTAGACCATGGACTAAAGAGGACGTGAGAAAGGCAGCTGACGGACTAGGGAACTTTGAGGATGACCCAGACTTGTTTGTGAACGACCTAAAAGAACTCGCTCAAAGTTTCCAGTTAAACGGTGCCGAGCTATATCACGTGATCCAATTAAAATTTGGACACAAATTTGGTCGTGTTCACGGCGACTTCACCGGACATAACGCCGGTGCCAATCCTGACCCTTTACGAGCTGGCTCACTCGAACTCAGAACGGCTCTCGACCAGTTCGGTGACAGAGTAAAAACCGTCTTTCAAAAACGCGCCAATTACGGCAAAATTTCCGCGTGTAAACAAAAAGACGACGAACTTCCAGTTGACTACATAGCCAGACTGGAACCAATTTTCAAGGCTAATTCAGGTATCCCACAAAATGACGATCAAAACAGCTCATATCAACAACAATTAAAACGTGCCTTCTTAGAAGGATGCACTCCTGACATACAAAAATTCATAAAAAAGAACTGGGTGCACCAAGACACCGGTTCTGTCCAACAAGCGGTTGAATATGCGACACACGCTCAAAAAGTTGTTATATCCAAAGTCCAACAATCTTTCCTTGTTGCTCCTGACCTCGTCGCTTTTGCTGGTCAAGTCACGAGCAGAGGACGTGGTTATCCACGGGGAAGGGGAGGAAACTCCCACCGTGGAAGAGGAGGGAGAGGATACTTTTAGGCAAAATGCTGATGAAAACTGCTGGTACTGTGGAAGACCAGGTCATTTTGCTAGAGATTGTAGAAAAAATCCACAGAATCAGCAGAATCAACAGCAGACCCAAAATCAGCAAAATCAAACTCAACAACAATCTCAAAAAATTCCCTACAACCCAAACAGTGTCTACAACCTCTCACCTCAGATGTGACTAGATTCTGCTGAGCCCACAAAAATACCAGATGTTGACATTTTCGCAGCTCTACTCACATGGGAGGATAGAACTGACTTACCATACAGAGATATAATGATAAATGGAAAATTATATCATTGTCTGTGTGACACCGGAGCATGCAGAACTGTTTTGACCTCACCTCCTCCCAGGGTTGAATATTCTAAGGAGGCGGTGTTTGTGAAAACAGCTAGTGGACATGTAAAACAACACCACTTGACAAAACTAATGACAATAGTGGATAAAGAAACAGGACAGATAGTTTATTGCCCAATTTTGATCGATCCATCTTGCCCCATTAATCTATTAGGACGAGACATGATGTGCAAATTAAACATTGCTGTGATTTCAACATCACAGGGCATGAAGGCTGAGGTCATGCCCAGAGATGCTGATGATGCTTTTGTAGTACAGGGACTCGATGAGCCTTATTACTACTGGAGCCTTGATTTAGGACAGCAACGCGCAGCACGAGAACTTATAAAAATCACAAAACAGAAAGTAATCAGCAGAGATTATTGTAATTTTTCTAAATCAGAATTTATGAAACCAGAAGACCTACATGTCACAATGAGGTATAAACAAGTTCCAGGCCCTGATCCTCAATATGACAGCCAATTTCACAAAATTAAAGATAAAGTGATCACATCTTCTGGAAAAAAATTAACTCATGCTGCCATCCTAACTGAATTGTTAAACGCTGTACAATTACCTAAGAAACTAGCCTTATGCAAATGCCAGGCTCATCTACAAAATGACTCACCCATCAACAAAGGGAACAACTTTGCAGATCTGTCAGCAAAAACAGCTGCAAAGCTCAGCCTTCAAGACAACTCAGGAACTTTTGTGCTTCATCCAATACCTGATGAGGTTTTGAAGGATGCACAAACATCTGCACCAATTAATGAACAAAAATCATGGTTAAAATTTAATCCTGTACTCACTAATGACATTCAACATGTAAATAACAAACCCATACTCCCCAAGTCCTTGTATCAAACTGCAGCATTAATGAGCCATGGACTCACCCATGTCTCATCAGGGGGAATGACAAACTTAGTGAATTCTATTTTCCATACTATAAATTTTTCTGATTTTGCTAAAGACTTTTGCAGAAAATGTATGATATGTTTAAAAAATAATGCTCAAGGTAGATTAAAACCAAAAAGAGGAAAGTTTCCAGAACCAGACCATCCTTTTGAAGTTATCCACATGGATTTTATCGAACTATCTATTGCACAAGGGTACAAATACTGCTTAGTCATAATTGATGTTTTTTCTAGATGGCCTGAGATTTATCCCACAAAGAACTGCACAGCCATAACAGTAGCTAAACATCTATGCATGCATTTCTTCCCCACTTATGGTATCCCAAAAATCATTCGCTCAGATAATGGTACTCACTTTGTAAATGAAGTATTAACAAAGTGTGCAGAGACTTTAGGATTCAATTTAAAACATCATACTTCGTATCACCCACAGTCCGCAGGGCTAATTGAACGTACAAATGCTACAATCAAAGAAAGACTAAGAAAAACGATGGCAGAAACAGGGCGCCAATGGCCAGACTGTATTTCATTAGTTAAACTGTGGATGAGGATAACGACTTTTAATGGTGGTTTAACTCCTTTTGAAGTGGTACACGGGAGAAGGTTTCCAATTCCCTATATGAATGATAACCTCATTAAGAGTGACAGGGAACACACCCTGGCTGATTGGATGATTCATATGTTTAACAAAAAGCAGGTTAAAGAACCCAATGATCTCCCAGAATGTTCTGTTCCTATTTTGCAGACTCTAAAGCCAGGAGATTGGGTCCTCATCAAAGTCCTGAAGCGTGACAACTGGGCGTCTCCACGGTGGACGGGTCCTTTTCAGGTGTTATTGACCACGCCCACATCATTCAAAATTGCAGAGCGACCATCTTGGATCCACAAATCTCACTGCAAACTTGTGCAACTGGGTGAGAAAAACTAACTGATCTGTTACTAGAGCAGCACCGCATAGTCCGGCTTCAAAGGGGTGGAGTGGCCGACTAGACCTCCACGTCTCAAACCGGTGAAGAAAAGAAGAAGATGATGTCAAGCGTGTCTTACAGACGACTGTTCCTGGGCATATCAGCCCTGATTCTCGCTCTCCTGCTGTACACCTTCCTTCCACCTGACGCTCCATCTACAACAACTGCAACACGCCTGAGACGCTCTATAACGGACCCCAACACCTGCTCAACCAACACACCACTTGTAAACCTCTTCTGTGTACCACTCAACAGGACAACAACCGTCGTAATTCCGTTCCACACTGTCGGACAGTCTAATGACAATTGGAGGACAACTCCCACAGCCACTCAAATGGGATATGGTAATGGTAAACCACTCATCTGGTTCTTGGAAAGAAAAACTATTCAGAGTTCTTGTGCCTCTAGGAGTTATTCTTTTATTATTTTGTATTTTTATTTCCTGTGTAATTCCATGTTTTCGTTCAATGATGATGAAAATGATTAATGTTTCTCTTGTTAATTATGTTGCAATCCCCTCTGATGACAAAGATCTCGAAGAGCAATTTGCTCTGGAAATGCAAGAAAAAATGATGTAAAGTATGATAACATGGTTGAAAATGCTTGTCAAGTGACTATGTTTGATGTTTTTTACATAATTATCTTCAAATGATAAACAGGGAGGAATGTTAGAGAGAGTTTATTTCCTTATTATCTTTACTTATATTTACTCATATTTTTATTTTATTATATTGTGCATATAACCCTGTGTTCCAGTTGACATTTGACCTACTTGTTTCTCTGTACATGACTGTCACACCACACTCACTTTCAGTTCCTTATTTTCACAAACTCAGACACACACACACACCAGAACCAGTCTGAACACCTACACTTCCTCATTCTTCAACTTACACCTACACACACACACAAACCTTTACTTGACCTATAATCACATCATTGTATTTCCTGAACCCGTGTTTCCGTTATGTTTCTACAATCCTTGTGTATAAATAAACGTACAAGGGAGATTCTCTCTTTGTAGCTGATGCTCTGAATGCCATGTTGCATTGAGCTGATCTACCCTTGCTGCAAGAACAAACTGGTTTCCTCTCCGTTCATCAGAGTCGTTTGATATTCTCCCTAACATAGGCATTTATGACATCTAATCTAGATTACTGTAATTCTTTTTTGCCAGGATGTTCTAAACATTCTTCTAGATCCTTCTAGAATGCTGCTGCCAGAGTTCTGGTGAGAGTTAGGAGGAGAGATGCTCCACAATTACTTCACTGGCTTCCTGTGAGGTTCAGAATTCAATTAAAACATGTATTTCTAACTTCTGAAGCTCTGAATGATCAAGTTCCATCTTCTATTAAATAACTTCTTGTTCCAGATGTCTCCATCAGAGCACTTGGCTCTCAGGCTGCCGGTTTGGTTTCTAGAGTTTCTAAAAGTAGAATGGGAGGCAGAGCTTTCAGTTCTCAGGATGGGGTGAAGATCTGATGCAGTCTGCTGGTTTAATTAGTACTAACTGGCATTTTATATTTTCTTACAACTGGACTGATCTGACCTGTCTTCATAGGTCTTTGAGATGAACTTTGTTGTGGAAATTTATAAATGAATTGAAATAAACTCATATAGTGGCCTAATCGACACAAAAAGAAACATTAATACCACTTTTATTGCTTCATGATGAACTTATCCTTATTCTTTGAATCCAAACTTAACAAATAACCAAACATCAAAGAAAGAAATAGACAAAATATTAAATAAGAAGAAGTGAGGAATACGAGCCAGGTGACTGGACTACTTACACAGGCTTTGTGAACATTCCTGAGACCTTCTTACATCTCTGGTTGTCCCCTCCACACACACCACACTTGTCAAACTTCTTGTTAGTATCCAGTTTCCCATCACAGCCTGCCTTGATACATTTTCCTTGAACGCACACAGCTGAGGTGTCAGGGGAGCAGGGCGTCCCGTCTACAACCTGCCACGTTCAGATCACAAGACACACAGGAACCCGATCAGATAAACACGAGGCTTGTTCAGTCAACTTTGTGAGGCTGGCTTCAAGCTTGTTTTCTTGCTGACTGTTTAAATAGTAGATATACACTATTTCTCCACTTCTCACTGCTTTACTGCTGGTGACAGGCAGCTGTAACTAACAACTACTTTTAACTACGTTTTACTGAGTCAGTGGATCTGCATTAAGAAGTAAAGCTGGTTAAATCTCTGCACAGAACATAAGCATTGTGTCTCCAAGTCTCAGTCTTTTTAATGTACACTCCACTCAAAAGAGAGGTTTTTTTTGTCTGTTGCCATATTCCTCATAGTTAGATAAGTTGGCAAAAACTATTTGTAACCAGCCCAGCTGTTATCCTGATCCAGCAGTACTCCTTTAGCTTTAGCTTAGCAGAAAACACTGTAAGTGAATGGTAACAACTAGCATTGTGAGAACAAAGTTCTTATAAATCACTCAGTAGTGATATCTTTGGGGCCGCTGCGTCATGTCCTTGCGCCCTTCAGCGGAGGCTTACAGCTGTTCTTTGACATAAAGTAGTCTAAAATATTTTTTTAACAATTAAGATCTGTGTGTTTTATAAGCCTCGCCTCGCTTTCTTACGCTTATCCGGGCCCGGGAGCAGCACTCCAAGTCGGGCAGCCCAGGCCACCTTCTCCCCGGCCAAGTCCACCAGCTCCTCAGCTGGGACGCCCAGGCGTTCCCAGGCCAAACTGAAGATGTATTTCCTCCAGCTTGTCCTGGGTCGACCTGGGGGCCTCCTGCCGGCAGGACATGCCCAGAACACCTCCCGAGGGAGGCGTCCAGGAGGCATCCTTACCAGATGCCCGAACCACCTCAACTGGCTCCTTTCGTTATGGAGGAGCAGCGACTCTACTCCGAGTCTCTCCCGAATGTCCGAGCTTCTTACCCTATCCCTAAGGCTGAGCCCGGCCACCCTGCGGAGGAAACTCATTTCAGCCGCTTGTATCCGCGATCTCGTTCTTTCGGTCACTACCCAAAGCTCATGACCATAGGTGAGGATTGGGAGGTAGACCGACCGGTAAATCGAGAGCCTTGCTTTCTGGCTCAGCTCCCTCTTCACCACAACAGACCGGTTCAACGTCCGCATCACTGCAGACGCTGCCCCAATCCGCCTGTCGATCTCCCGCTCCCTCCTTCCCTCACTCGGGAACAAGACCCCGAGATACTTGAACTCCTCCACTTGAGGCAGGACCTCTCTCCCGACCCGGAGTTGGCAATCCACCTTTTTCCGGTCAAGAACCATGGCCTCAGATTTGGAGGTGCTGATCCTCATCCCAGCCGCTTCACACTCAGCTGTGGAATAGGGATGCACCGATACAGATACCAGTATCAGTATTGGGCCGATACCGATACCATGTTGTCAAAGTTAACCGATACCAATGCAATCCACCTTCTGACTGCGGTCAGATTAGTCAGACCCAAGTATCAGTATCGTATCAGTTTGAAAAAACGTGGTATCGCTGCATCCCTGTTTACATTTTTTGAGTAGTTTATATATATCCTTTCTATTAAACTTCTCAGAAGTCATTGTGTTTCTCTAATTCAACACATGACTGCCTTATTTATATTCTTGATCTTAGTCATTTGTCATTAATAACAGGTCACATAAACAGATACAACACAGTGTGTTTGCTGAGATAAATTCAGATGTTTACCTTTGGAGCGAGAACATAGAAGTATCCCGTCCCATTGGCACGGCAGATCAGCTTACATTTATCCTTGGGAGAAATGCCTGAATATTTGGGAACCCAAACCACAGTGGAGCCCAGCCTGTTGGTGTTCAGGTTTAAGCCATTGAATGCCTCACACTGTTCCTCACGGAAACTCTTACCTGGAGAAATGAAAACAACAATGTCAGCGTTCACAACATGAACAAGTTTTCCTTTTGATCAGACAGAGGCTGACAAAACCAGTAAATGTGTAACTTCTACTGTAAAAAGGTTGATTTAGATTGTTGCGACATGTTTTAGTGACTCTTCAGTTTATAAATCTTACTGAAGCTTAAACTTAACTGAAAAAATAACTCCTAAACCAATGAAACCTAAGAAAACAAAAAACATTGAGATGTTTCAATAAAAAGTTAAACATTATTAACTTGGATTTTTATTGCCTTAATATTAATAACATTATTTTCTTTAAATATGAATTTACATTATGTTGTAACCCGTATTGCCCCAAATGAACCCTAACCCTAAAACCAGGGAGTGCTCCCCACTGAACATGGACGACAGAGAGCTGAGGACAGTCTCAGGAAAAGGCTTTCATGTCATGAAAAACCAACTTTAAACAGAGGAGGACTCAGATTTCATCTTTCCAGCACCTACCAGTCTGCTTTGAACTTAATTCCCAGACAATTCACGCCTCTAATCAAAACACCTCACCAGGACTCCAGTTGAATACAGTGGAGCGAACACCTCCTCAAGGGGGTAGAAGGAGGTGTGTCACAGACAGAGGAAGAAGATAAGCACAGTTTATAAGACTCTCTCTCCTTTACTTCAGACAGAATTGACAAAGCTATTCGGATGAGCTATGAAATGTCTTCAAAGAACCAAATAAGTCCAGTTGCCTTTATTTAAAAAACCCTTTTTTGGACTTGTCTCACTTCTCTGCCCTCCTTATGAAGTTCAAGGACTTGACACAGGCAAAAACCGCCTCACTACATTTAGAGCAAACAGACTAGAGAGTCACTCACATAATCAAACATGATGTAGGTGGGGAGCTCCTAGCAACTCCACGAGGCAGCCGCAAGAGTGCAGCCTACAGTGTTATCGCCCAGGAGAGGAGCGAGCATCAAGAAACAAGGAGGGACTTTGAAGCTGGGTGGGCGGTGTGTGCGTATCTGTAGAATGTTGTGTCTGCAGTAAGTGATTCCATGGCCTTCTCCCAGTGCAGCCATGAATGTCCCTCGTATGAGGTTATAAGCTAGCACAGCGAACTGAACCAGAGGTCACAGTCTCATGTAGACAGGGATGAATTTCCTTTTTTAAATATAAGGGTTATTGCTAAAATTACAAACACTAACGAAACATGAACATGCTCAAATTAGTATCTGATTTCATCTAAAAGTATTTAGCAAATTCTTCACCTTGATTAAAGCCAAACTTCATTTAAATGACATGTAGTGTGCCTAACTATGGTTGCTGAGGTGTGTTTGGATACAGCAAGAACTGATCTACCTGTTTCAGGACAAGGGTTGAGGTTACATGAGCGGTACTTGATGCGTAAGCCATAGCAGTATTTCCCCCCGTTCCTGGGGACGGGGTTGTCACACTCTCGTTTGGCTAGCTGAACGCCACCACCACAGCTTCGTGAGCACTCTCCAAATACACCCCATTTCCCCCACCGGCCATCCACCTGAGACACGAGGAAAAAAACAGAAATAACAGTTAGTTAGGAATAAGTATGACCAAATAGGATGGAGCAGTGTTTTCTCACCTTGGTGTGTACTGTGTAGTTCTTATCAACACAGACACCTCTGTAGCAGACCTTCTCATTGCCACAGCTTGTGCCGTCTGCCCAGGGGAAGTGACGGGTCTGACAGACCATCTGTCCACGAGCCTTGCCCGTGCACCACAACTTTGAGCAGGGCTGCATGTAGGGACAGGGCTTGGAGCCTGAGCCGAAGGCGAGCTCACATTGACGGTGCAGGCTGTAGCTGGAGCCGGGCAGGTTGTCCTGGAGAGACAGCTGCTTTTGAGGCTGGTCCAATAAACAATCTCCTGCAAAGGAAATTACTTCCTGTCAGATGTCAAATGATGTTTGGTGTAAACTGTTCAACCCCTGAAATGTGAAATAACAATCATTTTTAAAGTGATAATATGCAGTTTTGCTTGTTTTGGGCTCCCTCTGGTGTCCGTTTTAAATTACTGCATTAAACAAGTTACCAGATCGTTTCAGCTTCTAAACGCCAATATCTACCTATTGAAATGTCTCCTCAGCCTTCATAGCTTTCTACAGGAGCGGTTATTTACTCCTTCAAAGAAATCAGCTGTGTTCAAGCAGGAAGAGATTGAAAAAAATCAGGAATCATGAGCTAAAAACACTCCAGCGCTAGCATAACAGCTAGCCACTTTGGGTTAGCCTAACCCTCGTGAGACACGTGACTTCCTGGACACCGTGACGGCGACGGAGATCTTGCAATCGTGGTTTTCCGGCTGTAATCACCAGATGGGGCTAAGTGACTTTTCATTAACTCTGTAAAGGGTCATATTAGCACAGACTGGCTCAAGGAAAAGATTTAAAAATATGAAAAAGTTGCATATTATCACTTTAAATCTAAATCTTTAAACTTTTTGGCTGATATTATTATAACAGCTATATCTTAATATGTTTTCTTTATTGCAATAATAAAAGAATAAAACTGGCCCTCTCTACCTGTAGGTCAATAAATCAGTCAATCGATAAATGTCAATAGTTGTTTTTCCTATAAGTCTGGCCATTATTATAGATGGATATTTTTTATTTAGAAGGATTTTTTCAGACAAGGGGAGAAAAGTACCGTATTGACCCGAAAATAAAACAAGTTTTTTTTCTATTGAAAATAATTTGTTGGTCTGAAAAAATACACAAGTGGTCTGATTAAAAAATAAATAAATATAAATAAAAAAAAGACAATAATGTAAAAATGCTGGGGTCGTCTTATAATCAGGGTCTAGTTTTTGGGGGTCATTACACATCCGCACCAGCAGAGGGCGCAGGCTTTTTGTAAAGGCAGCAGCAACAGGAAGCTCAGCTCAGATCGTGAACAGTCCCGGTCCAGACCGGACCAAAGTTACAGGCCCACTGGGGATTAAAACGCCCGATGGCCAGTCCAGCCAGGTCCACTTCCGGAGCCATGGACGTGCTTTCAGCTGTCCAGGTGAGGGCTTGCGTCGGTCAATCCACACACTCCTCTGAGGTACTCACACTGCTGCAGAACCTCGGTCCGCTGGCCTGGAGCTTCACGTATTATCGGTGAGTAATGCATGCAGCACTATTTCTTTACCCTTGCACCACAAACACACACACAGAAAGAGAGCGAGGGAGACTGCGCCCAAGAGAGAGAGTGAGAAGAAAGAGCGAGAAAGAGATTTAATCACTTTTTTTCCAGTTGACTGAAATCTGTCGCCACGACGGAGAACTTTAACCCCTCATTAACAGGCTAATATTAAAGTAGTATGTAATTACGGTATTATTTAAATTACTTTCTCAAAATTTCAATTAAAATTGTTTTTTAAAAAGTGAATTTAGTTTTTTTTCTGAAGATTAGTCTTGGAAAGCGGGGGTTGTCTTATAATTGGGGTCATCCTATATTCAGGCCAGTACGGTATTCTAATTTCATCCCCATTCAACAAGTCTTATTTTGATCTGTATGCTAGTTTAAACAGCCAGTAAAAATGATACACAATGTTATTTTTATTTTTTTGAAGATACAATTTGGTTTAATAAAACATCACTGTCAGCAACTTCTATCACGTTGTTCTGTAAACTTTTGACATCTTTAAGATCATTACTTTGTATACTCTACCACTTTACTGGTTTGTAGTTGACACAAATGTTTTCACTGGCATCTAATCAAGAATCTTTAGACCTAATTCACACAACATTCGGACCAGATGCAGACTAGGACTTTCAACAAATCCCCCAAGTGGAGCAGGAATATTGAACGTTATTTGTTGTCAGGATTTATAACCTGAAAACCCAGGTTGTCCTGTTTGATTAGGTAGTTGTCCAGTTATTTCTAAACCCACTTAGTTATTTTCAAAGTTTAATTTTTGTGGGTAAATTTGACAGCTACCCTATGAGGGCTGATAAATGAATCATCCATCGGAGTTTAGAGACATACAGGAAGTGTTTACTAACCATGACCTCTGTCCAGGAATTCAGTAATGATGGCCGCGCTGCACACAGACCAGGGTCGACTCCCATCTATCTGAATCAGGGTGGGAGACATCATGTGGTTGTCCTTTAGTTTTCCAAATACCTCCTCACATGCTTTCACGTTGTCGTGGGGCATGTTGAAGACGTGTCCTGCAGTTGGAAGGAGGCACAGCAGGGTCACGTCTCTGACAGATACAAGAAGTCCTTATTTCCAGAATAATTTGATTAGAAGGACATACTGGGTGGATACCATGGGATTAGGGTTAAGACAGACACATATGCAAACATGTGAACAGAAAGAAACCACTTTATCAGTCACCACAGCACATAAGCTAACACAGCCTGGACTGCTTATGTCACAGCAGGAATAAAGAAGCGGTTCCAGGGAACACGAAGCTTGGGAATTTAAATTATGAGGAAAATATTTTCTTTACTAAATATGATTAAATATGTTTCAAGGTACAAATAAGTTTTTAAACACATTTAGTTATGAACTTTAAAAAATTGTGTTGCATCTTTTCAACACTGATAAAGCAGAGATGGAAAACAATGGAAGTCACAAGTCACATACAAAATATGTACAGTATCAGCCCAATACCCAATGCTGGTGTTGGTACATCTCTACTTTTATCACAATGATGGGGGGGGGGGGTTGTCCTCAGCTGTAAGAGTCAAAGGAAAAAGAGTGATGACCTCAAGGGACAGACAATGTGAAGTCCTCTTCGACCAGTTGGTGCCTGTATACAGAGACTGTAAATCTACCACTCTAAGGAACTAGGTAGTCCTGTTTAAAATGCATGGGCTGCAAAGTGCTAATGTTAGCTTTTCTTTAATTTTTTATTAGACCTAAATGTGCTAATAAATCTTTCAAGGAGTTGATAAAAGGCTATTTTGTTCATTTTGAATTCTATCAGTTATCTACAGTAAGGAGCATAGTACCATCGTCAGTGTGATCTACATTCCGGCTGAATTAGTTTTCCTAAACTAGACAGTAAACATGAGTGAGTATAACAGTGAAGATGACTTGCCTTTTTCTGGAGATATGAGAAGAATCCCAAAAAAGAGCTACAGTGCTGTGAGAAGTATTTGCCCTTTACATACTGTATTTCTTCTGTTTTTGCTAACTTGTCACAATTAAATGTTTCAGATCAGCAAACAAAGTTCAGTATCAGACAAAGAGAACCTGAGTAAATATAAAATGCAGTTTTAAAATGATTTATTTATTTAAGGAAAAACCTTATCCAAACCAACCTGGCTCTATGTAAAAAAACAAGTGTCCTCTAAACCAATTAACTGGTTGTAACACTCTGGCAGCAACAACTGTACTCAAGCAGCTGTGATACCTAGTAATGAGTCTCTCACATGTGGAGGAATTTTGTCCCACTGCTATTTACAGAATTGTTTCAACTCAGCCACATTGGAGGATTTTCCAACATGAGCAGCATCTTTAAGGTCAAAGGTCAGACAAAGATTCTTCTTGAGAATTTTTGGGGAGACAACTGAATTCATTGTTCCATCAGTTACAGCAAGTCATCCAGGCCCTAAAGCTGTAAAGCAGCCCCAGACCATCTCACTACCACCGCCTAGGGTGACCACATGTCCCGTTTTGTGCAGGATTGTCCTGCATTTACATTACTTTTCACACATCCCACAAATTAAGACACTGTCCCGCATTGTTACCTAAACCCTATAACACAACCTCATTGATGCATTTCTGTACTCCACAATGGTTTGTGCTATAAAAAAATTCAAATGGTTTTTAAAAGAAGAGAAGTTGTTCTTTCAGGTCAGCATAGTGTTATCATGGTTAGTTGCATTCTGCAGTTACATTATGTCCTGTGAAGCAGCCTCCCTCACACTCGACTATAGCAGGTAGGGGAGGAAATGATTGACAGAGAGCAAAAACAAAGCCAAAGAGAACAGTTGTACCATGGTCTAGTGCAGTGGTTCCCAAACTGGGGGGCGCGCCCCCTAGGGGGGCGCAGTGTAACAGCAGGGGGGGCGCGGGATGATTTATTTATTTATTAATAAAACAATTTTTTTTTAATTAAAAAAAATTTTTTTTGAGTGCTAGGCAGGGTTATCTGGGGAGATGGGTGAGATTTACCTTGCCTCTGCTTTGCTGTCCCCCCTAATCTCTCACCTCTGGGGAGATGGTCTGAGTGTGTCCGATTCACCGCAGCGCGCTCAGAGCTGCAGGGAGCAGGTGGACGTGACGAGGTTGCAGTGCAGCGCCGTGCGCAGAGCGGAACACCGGTTATAATATTAACATTCATTATTATGAGATCATGAGAAAAAGAGAGAGAAATGAGGGGTGCACATAATTTTTTTCATTGAGACACTCAGGGGAGAACCTGGCGCTGATGTGCAACTCCTTGCAGGAGGTGAATGGGTTTGGATAGCTCTGTGTTTTCCTGCTGGCGCAGCTTGTGCGTGTCAACCAGTCTTCATAGCCTGAACGCTTATGAGAGCTCCTTCAGAGCCACCACAACAGGAAGTGTAGTTAAAATCAGCATCTGATCACGGGCTGTGTGATCGGACCGCAAAGCTCCCCATGCGCAAAGACGCGTTTGGGCACCTCGTGCGCACTGACGGAGCGCACGAGTCTGGATGATTCAGTAACGAGCGCGCGCGACCTTGAACGCGCAGTGCCGGATCCGAACCTCCACAGACACCCCCCCTCCCCGACACACAC
>SSNR01000262.1:184618-205010 GCA_006937965.1 Callopanchax toddi | reverse complement strand
CCCCCCCCCCCCCCCCCCCACCACCAACATGCTCTTTGTCCCACATGTCCTTTTCATCTGGTCACACTACCACCATGTCTGACTGTGGGGATGATGATGTTTTTATGAAATCCAGAGTTAGTTTTACTCCAGATGAGCCTGTCATTTTTTTAGGAGGAGAAGTTTTTCTGTCTTATGAATTAGTTTCTTAATTAATAACAGGCTTCATTAAAGCCAAAGAATGCAGCCCACATAGAATATAATAAATAATGCTGTTTTTTAAATGCTCCACTCAAACTCCTCCCAGCTGCAATCAAAGTTTTTTCCTCCAGTTGCCTCCAAGAGCAGCGATGATTTATTTACTCAAACTAGGGATGTAAATAGTTACCCGGTTAACCGACAAACTGTCATTAATGATGTAACTGAGTATAATAGCGAGAGTGCTGCTATCAAAATACGTTTACCTAAACATAGATGGAGCGGTGTGCTAGTCACATAAAGTTCCTCAAAGAAGCTCAAGAAACTACAGCGTGGAGCATTTTATTCTTGTAGTGATTCCAAAGTAATTTGTTTTCTTCCACTCAAAGTGTTGTTGGTGTTCAAATGCGTTCATATCAACATAAGGTAGGCATATTCCATGCATCAGTTATGGTTCTAATGGCTGGTATTACCTATTAAGAGTAAAATGTTTAGTAAAAAGAAATGTCAATGGAATGTTTCAGTGAGACATGACTACACACTATCTTTGGCATATTTAGTCAAAGTGGTTTACAGAGTCTGATTTGAGCTAATCTCGCGAGTCTAACATCATTAGAGTATCCAGTCCACAAACAGCGGTCTTACCAAGCTCATGAGCAGTTGTGAAGGCAGAAGGTAATCCATCGTCTTCGATAACAGAACAACTTCTCTTTGGGTCACACATGGTTCCGACGTCAGCCATCCCCAGTGTATCGCAGGTCGTGGCCCCGCACAGGTCCTGTTGACACAGGTGAATTAAATGTGATGGGCTTCATCTAATACCTGAAGCCTAAAGAAACCTGACTGGCCTTATACCAATATAATCCACTATCTTGATTCAGAATGGAAAAGGATTCTGTTTGGAATAAATTCAGTTTTATCAATAAACATGAAACTAGTATGTTGCTGGTTGCCTTGGTCACAGATATCAGTAAAATAATGTCATGTAAGAAAAGCTTTTCAATAAGGGTTGAAGGTTTGGAGTCAACCCAGAACCTCTCTGGGTTCTGACTGTTGATGATACAGAAGAGACACAAAATTGCAAGAAAATACATAAAGTTTCTGTTAGAATCCCTCTGAGTGAGTAACTTCTGCAAAGGCTTTATAAACTTAGCTTAGTTGTTTCTGTGTTGTAACAGTGCTTCTTAGTAATAAATCTTATATCATAGTTAAGCACGGTTAGTTATTTTTACTAATAGGTAGAACTAGTAAGGATTATGCATCCGTGGAATGAGCAGCAGCTAAACATGGAGGTAGCCTCCCTTTCTGGATTGGATTATTTCATTTTCCCACAAACAGGAAAAAAGAATGATGTCCATTCTTATTCATTTTCCACTGTCAGGGGCTTCAGCAGCATGTGGGAGAGCCACACTCAGCTTCAATAGCCTGGCTCCTCCCCCTCAACCACTCTGGTCACATGTTGCTGTCATCCCATTCAACCAGCATGGTGGTGCTGGTCGCTCTAGCACACTGGCCATCAATAGGCGGCCCGGGAAGACTACGAGATGAATAACAGGAAGACTATGCAGCTCCATAATAAAGCAATGTGCTCCCCCTGTCATCTCCATGGCAACAACACGCTGACAGTCTGTCACTGTGTCATTCAGACATCACTGCTGCAGCATGAGCGGCACATTTACCTTCATTTTTGAAAAAGTTTTCTAATAAATGCTTCCTCTGCAGTAAGAGTTTAGATTGGAAAAAAAACTGTGTTCAAAATTATCTGCAAAAAGAAAACAGTGAAAATCAACAGTTCAAAGATAAATGGACAGAAAAGTTTGCATTCATTCTCCCTCCAACCAACACTGACTGATGTGCTTAACATGCAGGAGAGCACTGCCAGGATGAAGGCTTCTAGTTTGAAATGGAATCAAATTATTTAAATTCTGAGATCTTGATTTCTTTGTTTACCAAAGAATTCTGAGGGGTCAATTGTTAAAAAATGGACCTTTAAATTTGTTTTTGCATGTATGTTATTTTTTTATTCCTGAGATGTTTGGGTCACTTTATAATACAACAGTAATCCACTTTTGATGGTGGCTTTGATCATGATAAGGTTGTCCTTTAGTAAAGAGACAAACCTCTGCTGAAGTCCTGACAGATAAATGTATTTGAGTGTTTAAATGGTTTGATTGGACAAAATTCATCCTGCTAACTTTATCAAACATCAAAGGTTGTTCAAATGAGCTCAGAGCTCATCTGGTCTGGTGGTTCTTGGGTTTGTGACTCAGGTCTGGGTTTCTGAGGGAAGTTCTGACAGATTGTAGTATTTCTTAGTAACAGCTGATCCAAACAGTGGATCAGGGAGAGTCAAGTTGTCTTTACCAACCCTGCCTCTGTTTGAACTCTAGACATATCAGGATTCTCCAGTTTCATGTTCAAACTGCAGACATTAAAATCTTCACAAAACAATAAACCTACAGAGTCTTGGCAGAGTTAAAGCAGACATTCTGACACTCTACCCCGACAGCGTCTGGGTCATGTATGCTGATCTGGACCTCTGGCATATGTAATAATGTAACTGTAATTGCCTACCCCTGGGGTCAGGCCCAGATTAATGCACAGGCTAGATATGGCTTGAGCCTAGGGGCCCCATGTGGTCTGGGGGCCCCATTGGCCAGTAAAAAATATATGATTTTATTTGAATTCACATGCAAGAATATTCTAAAAGTGAATTGGCCCACAAAATTGTAAATTACACAGATTTTTCATCATCTTGACTCACGTTATGTGACACGTAATGTTCATGCATATAAACAGAAACCTAAAAGTAGCAGCTTAGCTGTAGCGTATGGCTTAAGATGCTGCCTTTAACATAGGACACCTGGGTTTGAGTCCCAGCCTGAGCATGTGTTAAAATTTACATTTTCCTACAGATCAATAAAGGACAAATTAATATTGTTAATCGATATTTTTAAGTACAATGTTAAAATTTTGACAACCCTTTTGTATTTAACATGTCTCACAATTATACTGGTTTGGTTCTGGTCACTATAATCCCAGACAAGTGTAGCCTAGGGGCCTTAATCCTCCCCTGCCTGGGGTAGAGTAAAATCTCAGTTACACCACTGATCAACCATAACCAAGTGGTGGCGCTAGAAAGGGAATATTATCTTCAGTCTGCTGCATTTTAATTTAAACCAAAATTCGTCACTTCCTTTTTAACAGAATCAGCTGTTTTCAGACATAAACATGAAATAAAACCCAAACTTGAAAAACAAGTTGAAATGAATAAGAACCCACTCACTGAATATAACTACATCCATTCAGTCACTCGTTCTGTTATAAAATGTGAATAGATGACGTCAATAATCTTCCTGACCCACCAGATGAGAATCTCTGCTTTTTGCATGCAGAAGATGCTTACATGAATAAGAAAACAACAACCCAAACACAGCAGCTACAACCTGACACCCCCTGGCAGAAAGACTCACCTGCTTGGTGAACAGAATAGCGGTGTCCCAGTACTCAGGGTGCTTGTCATTGTATTTATTTAACTTCTTCTGCCAGGAGCAGAAGTTGCGCAAAGTCAAGGCAGCGTTACTGGAAACCTTTGGCCCCTTGTCAGCCTCGTCGATCAGCATGAAGCCCACCACCACGATGTTGATGGAGTTGAGAATGCTGGGGTGCTTGTAGAGCCTGGCTGCCACTGACATCAGGGTCAGGAGGTAATGCTTCAGGTCGTCTCCGTGAAACCTGGCCATGGAGTCATCCGCCACAACCAGCACCTCCACAAACCTGGGGACGGAGGCAAACCTCTTGGACCTCCCGAGCGACTTCAGGACCGCCTCGGTTAATCCGTCGATCTGCTTCATGTGTTTGTACTTGTCCAGGGGGGTGCTGCTGAAGTCGGTGACAGGTGGAACTCCACACCTGCTGGGGAAAGCGCTCCCAGAATGCGTCGCGCCTCTCCGGCGCCGGATGATGTGCGTTCTGTCCAACAGGTTTCCAGAAGCTGCTGCGTCCTCAGGACGCATGAAGAACTCCGAGCCGTTATAGGAAAAGCCGCCCTGCAGACCTCCGCACAGGCTGAACGCAGCGAAGGAGTCTGCGTCTCCGTTGACGTCCCCCGAGTAGAAGCATTCCCTGAGCTGAGTGAAGGAGCTGGGTGAGTCTCCATCAGGCAGCTCGGTGCCCGCTGCAAGGAAGCTGGAATCCGGTACGAGCTGCAGGTAGAAGTCCTGTCTGAACGCACTCAGCCTGAAAACCACTTGTTTTTCATTCATCTGCTCGTTTTGGCGATCAACCCGTTCAGGTGTGCAGGAATCCACCTCCATGCAACCTGTTATCTCCAGGTGAAACAGGAAATGAGTCAAAATAAAGCCCAAACTAAAGAGCACTGCCATGCCTGCGCCTGCTGGGGACAGTCCGCTGCGCGTCCTCAGAGAAAGTGAGACAGCCCAGCCTTCCCCTTCATCCTGCACCGTTCCCAGCCCGGGACACTTTACGCCTCTGAGTTTTAATGCCGCGCATGAACACAGCCAGGTGAAATGTGATGCTGCAGCCGCTTCTCTCACCAAATATTGTTGCAGCATGTGGGACACGGGCTGGAGCATCTCCCCCTCCCTCCCTCCCTCCTCACCGCTCAGACCCGCTGTGGGATTAAACAGACACAGTTTGACTGAATGTGAGGAAACGGCGCCACCTGCTGGTCGAAACGCACCGTGCCTGGCTGGAGAGATGTCTGTTCTCTGCTGCCACCTGCCGTCCGAAGCGGTACACTGCGCCCAGACGGTTTGATGCTTTTCCTCTTCTCTTCTTTGTTTTTTAATTCAATCATTGAGAACGGTTCTGTTCACTAATTTGAAGTAAAAAATAAATAAAATAAAATTCATGCAGGATAAAAACGTTTTTATTAATGACAGTATACAGTGAGTCAACTGTGTTTTCTTTTAAAATGTCGGTATCTGATTGCAAAAATGCGCAATTTTAGCAGCTCCTGCGTGAGATGCTGCGCCTTTTTCTCCCCCAGCTGGAAAAGCGGCAGATTGGCCCTTAGAGAAACGCGCGCGCGTGAGTGCGTGTGATCTCCGAAATAGACAAAGTGACGGACTTCCAACTATGCATACTATAGATGCGCAGCCGCAGCCGTACAGCGGCTGGGTTAATAATAGGAGCGCGGCTGTCATTTCGTGTGTGTGTGTGTGTGTGTGTGTGTGTGTGTGTGTGTGTGTGTGTGTGTGTGTGTGTGTGTGTGTGTGTGTGTGTGTGTGTGTGTTTTATCCGCAAGTTTCTAGTGAAGTTCCAGTGGGAGGAGAATTTCCAGCAAGTGAGGATATCAAAAATACACCCCCACCCCCCACCCCCACCCGCCGTGTCCAGGGGGAGAGGATGGGTATAAATACCCCTGGTGATGAGTCCAGACTGCAGCTGTGCTGGAGGGAGGTAAACCTAGCTTCAGGTCGGGTTAAGAAAATAAACACAGGTCTGACTCTGACCCAGACCCGGCTTTACAGCACCGGAAGCTGCCGGCGGGATACTCTGACTTCACAGAGATTAAATCTATTCATTTTGAGTCATTTTTAAAATTTTTGCTGATCCGTTCCAGGTGCAGGATGCAGGAGACGCGCGCCGCCGTGTGTCTCCTCTGTCTCCTCAGCGCGGCACTTGCCTCCTTCGAGTCTGAGGATGTTGTTCCCATCCGGATAAACGGGAGGATAAACGGCCGCTTCTGGAAAAGGAGCGAGGAACAGCCGAGCTTTCGCCTCAGAGCGTTTGGTAGGGACATGACACTGAACCTGAGACCAGACAACAGCTTCATGGCACCATCCTTCACCATTCAGCGCGTCACAGCCAGAGACGCTGGCGCATTGCGCAGCAGCAGGCCAGGTGTCCGGGATGACCTGCGCTCCTTTATGAACCAAACCCAGGAGAGTGAAGGACGCCTGAGGAGCTGCTTTTACTCCGGGGACGTGGATCAGGATGACAACTCGCTCGTGGCTGTCAGCGTGTGCTCGGGCCTCTTCGGCTCCTTCATCACTGACGGGACAGAATATCAGATCGAGCCCAAAGTCCGAGATCACCCGAGTCCGGATTCTACCGAGCGGCTGCATGTCATCAGGAGGAGGACGCTCACTGAGAGCGGACTGCCCCTCCGCTTCGATGACTCTCGGATGGAGAGACGCGCGGAGAAGCGAGAGGCGGAAAGTTTTACGCGCGGCGACAGTGACGCACAGAGGGAACCTCGCCGGAGACGCTTCGTTTCCTCGCAGCGCTTCATAGAAACCCTGGCCGTAGCGGACGCAACCATGACCCACTTCTACGGAGATGAAATAAAGGTCAGGTGACACCAGCTGCTTGTCTCGTGCACTCATAGTTGACCAGAACCTTGAAAAGAACCTTATATAGAACTTCCACAAGTCGCTGAAGACGTCATCCTTCTCCTTAATTTCCCCAAAATTGTCTGTTAGGTCTGAATTCACAGACTGAATGAAGTGGGCACATCTTCACTTTTATTCTGCTTCATAAAACACAAAGATCTGTCTGTGAGGCGGAGATCAGCGGCCTGGCTGGTCCTTTGGTCTAGAAGAGGTCAGGCAACAAAAATGCAAGAAATGTTGAAGCGCATTCCTTCTGACTTCGTCACGATCTGGCAGCAAAGTTTTAACGTCATCCTCTGTCTCAGACAGTGAACGGGACCTTTTCCTGGCCTAAGAAATCAGACAGCGTTTAAATTGATTGATGCTGAATACTGACCCCTTTCAGCTGCTGCTTCCTAAATCAAAACCAGGGGTTAGAACCAAAACCAGCTTCCTCTTCAAACACAAACCACAAGCAAATAATGAAGTGATTGGATTACAAGTCACATTTAGGGAAGTGAGCATGTGACATGGAACACTTTCTGTCACTCTCCAAGAGGAATGATTTGTCTGTTTTTGCCAGTTTTAAGATTTTTTCCAACATTAACCTCAGACTTCCATAATGACCAATCACAGTGCTCCTCCCATCCTCCTCTGAAGGCAGCAGACAGCAGGGCACCCTGCTCTTCTCACTCACAGTCAGAAATGTAGAAGGAAATCCTCAAGAGTCACACATGAAATAAAGATTACAGGCAGGGAAATAAAGCGTCTGTAGAGGTCTGCGTTGCAACAGATCTGAGAAAGCTTCTGACTGAAGTCACTGTTGATGAATTAAGCTCAGAGTTTAATATCAGGACTGCAAAGATGATATTTCACAGTATCATGTCCTTTATTCTAAGCACTGCTAATCCACCTCCTTTGAAAATCAGACCGTGGCGCTGACGATGCTGCATTCCAGATATTCCAAACGTTATTCCAAGAGATCTAACTCTCCCCATTAATCAATGGAAGCAATAGTTCACTGTATCCCAGTTTGAGTTTGCATTTTTTTGGGTGTGTTATTTGAGATGCTTTTGTTGCTATGGCTCAAAACAAGTAGCCAAAAAGTAGAAAAGTTTAAGTAAAAATCCTCCAAGCAGCACAGCATTCAAACCAGAACAACAACAAACATCACTCAAAAGGTAACACCTTTAACCCAAAAGAAATCCCCCAAATAAAAATCACTTGTATTAGGGATGCACTGAAAGGAAAATACTTGGCCAAAACCAAAATGAGCAATCCCAGGCCGAAAACCAAAAACCAAAACACCAACATAAATGATTCTGTCAATTATTAGAACCATAGCATTTATGGCTATGATGTGTACTAACCTCACTAAAATCAAGGCACTGCAATAAATCAATAACAACACTATGAAAACAACAGTGAGAGGAGGGGAAATACTGTCTGTAAGTTGGAGAAGCCCCTCTCTGAAGATGTGACAGCAGCAGCAGCCTCCACAGAGAGCTGCTTTTACATCACAGCTCTAATAAAGAAGCTCTCTTAATTCAGTTTTACATTGTTATCAGTACTTTTCATGGTAAACTGGTGACTGAAATAGTGCACATTTATTTTCAGGCTGTGGTAAAGGTTTGACTTGGTTGATCCTGGGATTTTCAGCTGGTCGATCCAAAAGCGGACTTTAAATTGTGACATCATTATTATTTTTATTAGAAATTACTTTATTTGTTTCATGTTTGTTCATGTTCTTAAAGTTTGGTTTTTAGTTTTTAATAAGCATTTGAGTTGAAGTTAATTATGTGGAATTTTTTTTCATCCTACATTAACAAAAACAACAATCTTCTGGTCAGACTTGGGTCCAGTCAGAGCTGGACTGGGACGGAAACAACGTCCCTGTCATTTTAGGTCGTGGCAGCCCAGCGTGACCTTACAGGTGATGTTTGGTTTCTGTCCAGCAAGGGTTTGAGGTCTGTAAGCGTCAAGCACTTGTATGTCACTGGTCACTCGCAGCCGCGCTCCGTACCAGCGCTCTGCAGCCGGAGGAGAAAATTGAAACGAACCTCTCAGATCACAGGCTGTGCAGACGGCCCGTTGTGGTCAGGACTGGTCCAAAATCACCAGCAGAGATAGTGAAATAAGTCCTCACCACAGACATGCTGGCTCTTATCCCATTTATCGTGTGCTGGCTGCGCTATTTGCTCGCCACGTCACACGTTTCAGCCGTGTTGTTTCGATGAATCAAGTATTTCGTCCGAAAACCAAAAGTGCACTTTTGGGTCATTTTTGGTCGAAAATGTTTGGTGCATCCCTACTTGTAACTAAACAAAGCTGCAGAAAGGAGCTTTCCAAGTGTTACGGGGCATAAAACCCAACTAGCATATTGGGAGAGGGTGTAACTAACAAGCCACTTTCAAATGGTTAGCACAAAAAACATGTTCAATTCCATGGCTTCACAACCTCATAGTCTATCATTTAGAAAGTACAAGTATCAGCTGTTTTACAGAGACTTCTTGAGGATATTTTGGTTTGAGTATGAGGCTGGTGAGAGGTCAGCATGTGAAAACTGCTAGCCTATCCCTGACCTCAACTGAAACATTTGCCTTCTTTTTTTTTTTACAGCACTATATCCTCACCCTCATGTCCATGGCTGCTCAACTGTACAAGCACCCCAGCATCAAGAACTCCGTGAACATGGTGGTGGTGAAAATCCTGGTGGTGGAGGACGAGGAGATCGGACCGGAGGTCTCTAGCAACGGGGACGTGGTTCTTCGGAACTTCTGCTCCTGGCAGCAGCTCTTCAACCCCCCGAGCCAGAGGCATCCAGAACACTACGACACGGCCCTGCTGTTCACCAGAGAGGTGAGGGCCAAGCACCTGCTGGTTTTCTGTAAATCTCAGAATGTTCCTTCATATTCATCTGGTATCTTACAGTGTCTACTGGGGAACTTTTGGGAGGCTGTGTTGTTTGGTAACTGGTTGAGGAGTGTTTTGGCACACGAGATTAACAGACTACTGATGATCAGTTTAGCTAAATGAGAAGTGGGATGAGCAGCGTTTGAGCTGGGTTTTGTAGTGGATGGAGTGCTGGTCAGTGTGATTTATGGGTTTGTCTCAGAGTTCCAGTGTGAAAGCCAGATGAAGGATACCAGAGAATTCTAGTTTGCATCTTTCTTTTGGATTCTTTATTTCTAATGTGACGCTTGGCATATTTTCCACTTTGTTTTTAAAATAACATTGTCCTAAAATGTGCCGAGTGACACAATGCAGCCACAATGGTTAATTTAATTTAAGTTATTCCAGGGGATACCCTTTCTTTTGCGGAAGAATCGCTCTATCCGACTTTGTGGGGAGCCCCGAGGATTAGGAAAGAAGACGAGAAACAGGGCTGGGATCAAATGGAAAGACTTTCAAGCCTTTTCAGGTCAATTAAGGATGTGGAAAACAGATTGTTGAAATGGAAAAGCTGTAATCTTTTCCGAGTGGGGTGAATGTCAAC
Source organism: Callopanchax toddi (assembly GCA_006937965.1). Lineage (NCBI taxonomy): Eukaryota > Metazoa > Chordata > Actinopteri > Cyprinodontiformes > Nothobranchiidae > Callopanchax > Callopanchax toddi. Next base: position 194,999 of record SSNR01000262.1, on the reverse strand, counting down.
AAAGAGCAAACAAATTGTGCTTTATGGACGCTTCGACAGGAAATAGGCTCATAAGTCCTCGGGGTTTTAGCTGTGATTGACTAGCTCTGCTGTGTTTGGCTTCCTTCCTCCATCTGTTTCATGCATGCTGACAAGGTGTTAGCTGACAATACATTAGGCACGCTACTCCTCTATTATTAACGTTGTACAGCAAAGTGCTGGAGTGTTGGGTTGGATTTGATGACAGGTTTGGCTTTTACCGGTCTATTCTGCATGACACCTAGAGTATAAATCTGAGCCCGGACCAAGCAAATGATGAGCAGAACACATGGGTATTTGCCGTCTTGTGTTGGACTTGTTGATCCGGCTTTCAATCAATCAAAGGAAACTAACATTCAAGCAAACACGATTTATGTTTGTTTTCCATGTCTGCGGAAAGCTGCTTTGAAATTCAGAGGATGGAAGCCTCCTCATGGGTGAGCTAACTTTAGTGGCAACACAAATCAGTCCTGCTGCTACTTCAAGGTTTAACAGTGTGCCAAGCATCCAACTGTAAAAAGAGAAGACTAATAAAACCCAAATTCTCTTATAGTAAGTGGAAACACTTTTTTTTGTGGTCCCATACGATGTGTTTTTGAGTCTGCACTATTTTCAGGCGTCCTACTACTGTATTGTGACCCACTGGTCTGTGCATGTTTACAAGAATGAGGGTTTCTGTGGTGGAACATGGTGTACAAACACATGCTGAGCTGTGTATAAACTGCAGCTCTAGTCCAGATGTCGTTTGAATCACGGAGTTCTGCCGTATAGCTGTTTTTTCTTGGTGCAGAGGGGTTGAGGCGAGGCCTGGATGCACTCTCAGGCATGTCCTCATGTGAGGAAAGAATCCTGAAGCACCAGCGTTCATTTTCCAGTGTCCCAGCTCTAAGCAGCTGCATGCTCATGATATTTGATGTCACATTTATTGGCAAAAGCAACATGATGGAAATGAAATGGAAATAGACGTGTTCCTCCCATGTGATTGATTTTCTACTTTTAGCCACAAATCTTGAATATTTCAAAATCTCAACTGTTTTTTTGTGCAAACTGTCCTCAACTCAGTGCAACCCTCAGGACATTTGAAGTAAAACACACACACACACACACACACACACACACACACACACACACACACACACACACACACACACACACACACACACACACACACACACACACACACACACAAAGAAATATTTGGATATTACGGGTGAAATGTGTAGAAAATGTAAAAAGTTGACACGACAGTATTATATCATGAAAGTAGGACATTTACTGTAGGTTGAAGCATGTAATGGTGATTTCCTTATCTCAAACTATTTATTGAAAGCCAACAACAGTGGTGGGAATACCCAAAAATCATGTCAATGTCTCAACCTGTCCTGTAACCTTGAGCATCAATTACAGGCACATTCGACAGGCACATTGGTTCAGCGTCTGCAGTGATGCGGATGCTGAACCGATCGGTCATGGTGAAGAGGGAGCTGAGCCAGAAAGCAAGGCTCTTGATTTACAGGTTGATCTACGTCCCAATCCTCACCTATGGTCATGAGCTTTGCATAATGACCGAAAGAATGAGATCGCGGATACAAGCAGCTGAAATGAGGTTCCTGCACAGGGTGGCCGGGCTCAGCCTTAGAGATAGGGTGAGAAGCTCGGACATCCGGGAGGGACTTGGAGTAGAGGCACTGCTTCTACATATCGAGAGGAGCCAGTTGAGATGGTTTGGGCATCTGCTCAGGATGCCTCAAGGACGCCTCCCTTGGGAAGTGTTTTGGGCATGTCCTGCCAGCAGGAGTCCCCCGGGTTGACCCAGGACATGCCAGGGCGTCCCAGCTGAGGAACCGGTGGACTTGGCTAGGGAGAGGATGGCCTGGGATGCCATACTGCCCCCGCCACCTGGACCCAGATAAGCGGAGAAAGGCGAGGCTTTTTTTTAGCCCCAAGTTCAGCTTCATTCAACCACAAAACCTCAAATGTTTGAAGTCATAGTTTAGTTTATTTAAATCACTGATAGTTGTTTTTTTAAATAAAGATATCAAAATCTGTAATAACTTCCTTTGTTTGTCCAACCTTTTTCTATCCAGCTGCCACTCTGCTGACTGTCTCTCATTTACAAATATTTTAAAATTAACAAAGAAATGGTTGTGGACTGTTGTTTATCTAATTAGAGGTTTTTTTATGAGACCTGTTATGGTTAAAATAAAAAAGGATATTATTGTGGTTCACATGATCCACCATACGATGCACATTTGAAGAAAATGTTGCAGTGGCTCTAGACAAAAACACACAAAAAATCCAATAAAAATTCAAGAAATGAAAGAAAAAAAGACAATAAATACTGCACTAGTAATAAATACACTGAGATAAGACAATAATTGCACTAATAGAAGCATAAGGTATTGTGCAGAAGTAGTTGAAATAGTTGATTTCTCTCTGTAGACAGGCAAAATATTTCACTAAATCACTTATCATGACAGGACTGACACAGCTCAGGGAGTTGTCAGCAGGAGCTGGAGGAGTGTTCAACAACCTGATAATAGCCAGTGGGAAGAATCTGATGCTTCTGTACCTGGAGAACAGTCCAGGATGAGGGTGGGAAGGATCTTTAAAATAGTGTTTGCTCTGGTCAGGCAGCAGTTTTGTGGTTTCTGGTGATCTTCTCTGCAGTCCTCACCTCTCTCTGAAGGGATTTCCAGTCTGTTTTGTGCAGACACCTGTCCATACAGAGATACAGCTGTTGGTTTGTTTAGTCATCTTGATTCATGATCTCAGCTACTGGCAGCATCCCAGGGACCAAGTTTCAGAGTTTAGTCTGAAAACTGTGATTTCAAATATTAAAGCTTAAAAAATTTGACTTTTCTTTTTTGGGGAGAAGGGGGTGGGGCGATACCCCTCCACCTTCCCTCTGGACATCAACCCCCCACCCCCATAATTCTATGTTATACAAACAGTCAGGCCTGCTAAATATGTAAATACATTTAAAAATTCACATATAGGAATTGTTGTGCTTTTTTGGCACAGTCTGATGTTGATTTGATGTATTTTCACATCCTTTACAAAACAAAGACAATATCATATTTTATTGTAAAGAAAACATTTAAGAAACATGTACTTAATAACAAACCTGCTAAATTCTTGCCAAAACATTTGTGGAAAACAGTATTGAAAGAGATATACAATGTATTTTGTCCGAGTGGCTTGGCGTAGTTTGGATGTCGTCAGCAGGCGTAGGCCCCCGAGCCAATCTGGCAGCCCGAGCAGATCCGGTACCTACACCGGTTTCTGTCTGACAAGCGCAGCGTGAGCAGCAGAAGGGAATGCCGAGGTGAGGTCCAGACAGAACCGGACGGACCTGGCACTGCTTCCGGATCCAAACCGCTGCAGCACCTTTACCCCCCTGAGTCCAGTGCAGTGTGCAATTTGTGAAAAAGCAGAGTGGGGGATCTGTAATTGTTGTGAGTTTGTCTGTGAAGACGCTGCAGTGGTTTCGTCGGGACTTCACTTCGTCATGCCCTCCGCTGCTCATGCTGCACTTGTCGGACAGAAACCAGGTTATTGTTCTGTCTGACCAGTGAGAGGTACATAGAAGTTTAACCCCTCTGGGGTTGAAAGATTACTGACCAGTAAATTTCTGGAAAACCAGAAACAAGAGAATTGTTAAGAAGCATTGATAAAGTTGGAGGTGTACAATTTCGATGGAATTGGTCAGTTGGAACCTGCTCTAAGTCGGAGCCAATTCCTACCCCTTGCTAAAACAAATCACAATATTTTAGGATGGGACTCTGGAATACTGCATCTGCATACACACTGCAATATTATGCTGTGTGTGAAGTCATTTTGTCAACAAAAGAGAGAAAAACAAATAAAGTTCATGGACCTGGCCATTACTTGTGTTAATCTAGTCAAAGTTCCAGTCTTAGTGTATTTTCTGTTTGCTTGCAGGACATCTGTGGACAGAAGAGCTGTGACACGCTGGGTGTGGCCGATGTTGGGACGATGTGCGATCCCAAAAGAAGCTGCTCAGTTATCGAGGACAGCGGCTTGCAAACTTCTTTCACGGCTGCTCATGAACTTGGTTAGGTCACACCTTCTGTCAGTTGGTTGGGCTGGAATGGATGCAGGATTGATGCAATAGAAAGATTGTGTTACATGCAGGCTGAAAGCCTTTTTCCCATGTATAACCACAGTTGTGTTGTTGTCACTGTGTCTCCCTGTCCCACAGGCCACGTGTTGAGTATGCCTCATGACGACTCAAAGCCATGCGAGAAGCTGTTTGGGGATCTAGGAGAACATCACCTAATGGCTCCTCTTTATGTTAGCCTCAACAGAAATACACCTTGGTCGCCCTGCAGTGCTCTCTACATCACAGAATTCTTTGACAATGGGCACGGTGAGGAATATTTAGTGCTGACGTTAGCATATGTGGGGATTTGCCACAACACAGTGGCTTTGTTACAAGGCTGATTCAGAGATGTATAAAACACACTGTTCTTATTCTCATTGGAATGATGGATTTCCTGCTTAAACATGCTGTTCCCCTCAAATTATAGGTTGTGGTGATAGTTTATCTTCCACTAGATTTCCACTTCCTCTTCTCCTCCCTCCTCTTGCTTTTTTTCCCTTAAACCCCCGTCTCCTCTGTCTCGTATTGTTTGTATCCATGCTGGATCTGTCAGTGAACCTTCCTTTCCACTGAGTCATGCTATGGACGTCTTCCTGCTCTTCACCTCTACAGCCAAAAGCAACAGCTGGCGATGAAAAAAATGCATTCTTTATCTGTTGGAAAATATCTCCAGAAAAAACTCATGTGGTTGAGAATGTTCATTCCAAAACAATGATGACATTGCCAACTTCAGATGAAATCACTCTCAGTGTAATAAACTTGATTAGAAGGGTGATTAATAAACTTTGATTTAGATTGGCTGTCAAATGTCCAAATTGTGAGGTTTCATATAACAGTGCATTAGTTGCAATGAAAATAATTCTCTTCAGGACACAACGTGCCCTGAATTTTCATCAAGTGGTGTCATACATACACAAAGAGCTGTCACAGTGCCTCATAGATTATGATCTCCATAACACTGGATTTGTGCTCTAACTACAGGGGACTGTCTGCTAGATGCCCCAGAGAATACCATGCCTCTACCAAGGGAACTACCTGGCACCAAGTATAGTCTGGACCAGCAGTGCCAGCAGATCTTTGGAGAGGAGTTTATCCACTGCCCCAACACCTCAGACAGTGATGTCTGCAGCCAGCTGTGGTGTCGAGAGGATGGTATGCTGCAGTGCTCCACTAAGAATGGCAGCTTGCCCTGGGCTGATGGCTCCCCCTGCAGCCCGAACAGGACCTGCCTTCATGGAGTGTGCAAGCTCACTGAAGAAATGTTGCAGCCGCTGGTGAGACAATGCCTTTGATGGGGATTGTGTTGATTTACTTTAGTAAAGGCAAAAAAATTATTTGGGGGGAAAAAAAGGTAATATACTCAGTGTTATACATCTTTTACCTTTACTGGTACAGACTACTATCAATTATTTCTGCTGAAAAGGTTGCAGGAAATCTAGATGAAAATATTCATTGCCAGTTACATTGCACCTGCAATGTTGTTTTTGTCTCTTCCTCTAGTTTCTTTGCACTTTTCAACCTAAATATTCAGATTAAATCTCATTCAGGATGCCACGCAATTCTCCAGCTGTAGTTAACCTTAGTTTTGATGACATCAGGTCTCCTACCATACACAGTTGAACACCACAGATGGTCCTGAATGCAGCAGCAGATCTCACTTAGAATCACTTTCCAGTCATTAAGCAGCTGACCTCCGGTTGAGGTAGAACAGGGTGAACCCTCAATGCTCTCATTCAGGGCAGGCTTATGGTGCAGGTGTTTAGCATTAGTGTCTAACAACAAGACAGTTGAAGGTTAAAATCTTGACAGCAGCTTTTCTTCATGGCTTCATGTTCTACCTGTGCTTGTGTGGGAACAGCACAGTCCAAACACATGCATGTTAGGTTAACTGTCACCAGGTGTGAGTGTGCCTGGGTCTGGTATAAAACTGGTGATTTGTCAACAAAAATATTTTTGGGTGGATTCACACCAGAGTGGTTTGGTCCACTTTAAATGGACCAGAGTTTGTTAGCTTGAAAAGTCCAGTTAGTTCAGCAAGGTGTGAACCAAAGTCCCTCAAAGTAGCATAGGTCCACCTAAGAATGTAGGTCTTGGAATTAGGCCTGGGCGGTTTCCAAATTTTGATACCATCAGACTTCCTCCACATTTTCTTGCGGTGTACGGTATTACTGGTTAGACTGGGCCCATAATTTGGCCTGGGCATTTTCGGTCATGGCTCCCACCATGAGCACCTACAGCTGATGTTCGGTTCGGACGACTACGTTGTGGGTTGTCGGGGGGTGGAATGATTTTTCCGCTTTTGACTGAAGTTCTGTAAGTACTGTAAGTACTTGCGATATTGTGGGGAGGCTCACGATATTGTGACTATGCTCATGATAATAAGCCTCACAACATAAAATGCTTGACTGTTCATTGGTACAGTTGTCATTCACTTTACCATTATGACATTTTGAACAGCCTGAAAAGCCATTCCTAAAGTGCAAAATTCAAGTAACAACTCAACTTATAAAGAAAAGGCAAAACAGCTTATTTAATAAATAAAAGTAACCAGGAAATACAAAACTACCTCGTCATTAAGTCATAAATAAAAATACCTAGGCATCACCAAACAGGAAAATAATTAGAAGGTAAGCCTCTTCTAGTTTCTAGAGTTCTAGTCCAGTTTCAATTTTTTAAAAGAAAGATCAACATGTCAATCATAAGATTGGGGGTCCCACTATTGACTGAAGCCCTAAGTGTGCGCAAACACACCCGTGGCTGTACAAGTTCACGCTGCAACAAGGAAGTGCTTATTAAAGAGAGCTGCTCAGATCGTTGGGTACATGACCAGCCTGTCCTGGTCCAGACCAGCCTAAAGTTACCATCGGCTCACCGGCAGTCCAATTCCGACCATGCATTTTTTTCATGACGGTACTGAAACTGATACCATTACTTTTTTTTAAACACCGGCTGTATACGGTATTACCATAATACTGCCCAAGCCTGCTTGGAATGCTTTAGTGAACTAAATGCATGAAGTAGACCACAATGCATAGCACTGTGGGTAAGCACAACCAAAACAAGCGTGCATCAAGAACAATACTTTTGATGGTGTGCTGCCTCATCTGTAGCGCTTGATGAGCCCATCGTTATGGTGATTGCATGTAAAAAACTGTATTTGCAAACAAAAAAAGGTAAAACTTAAGACCTCTGTGTTTCACAACAGAAGTTGCCCTTCAACCAATAGACGAGCGAAGTTTCATGTTCATGTTTGTCTCGTCTTCTTCCGTAATTCGTCATGCAGTGCCACTACAAGTGAGAAGGAAAATATTTTATTTAAAAGGATTTACTCATTTGACAAATTGTATAGCAAATTCAGACCAGCTGATCGTACCAAGTCTACCACAGCATTAGGTGTAAAACCAACCATAGAGCGCTTTTCCAGTTTCTCTCACCACTCAAGGTGCTTTACACTTAGTCATGTTCACCAACTCACATGCACAATCATACCCCTGGTTTGCAGATTGGAGCACCTACGTGGGTTCTTGTGTCTTGCCCAGAGACACTTAGACATGTGGTAAAACTTAGACATGTGGGAAGCCGGGATTGAACCACCAACCTCCTGATTGGCATGTGACCACCCTTCCGACTGAACCACAGCCTCCCCTGCATAGCAGAGAGCTTGTTAAATTACTGAGAAAACAAACAGACAAAAAAAAATCAATGGTCCACAGTTGTGAGTATAAAAGCAGCTGCTTCATGGTGCTGTTTTATGTTTTTAATACAGTAGATCATTTATACATCTCAGTGTTCCATTTTAGCTTGGCTGCCTTGAGATCTTCCCCATGTGTTATATGCACACATCGTTTATGGATCCAGATGTGTTGGCAGTTTTGATGTTTTCTGGTCCAAACTCATAAAACATCTGAAAAGAAAACCCACACCAGCAAACAAAAACACATTCGGTTTTGACATAAAGAGTTGCAGCACGGCAGCTTCCACCCGCGATGAGTGACATATGTGGCAGGAATGTGGGCAGAGGCAGACAGGAGGCGCGTGCCGCACTTCAACACAAATTTAGCTTTGAGGCACTGAACACCATGGGCCTCAAACCCAGAAGCCCAGACTGTGGTTTAGGTTGCACAGCTGAGATTGCCTTTGGCTCTGAGCTCTAAGCAGCTCTCCTGACAGCTTTTTGTTTTTCTCTCTTTGACCACAGATGGCTGTAGATGGTGGTTGGAGTTCATGGGGGCCTTGGCAGCAGTGCTCCAGGACCTGTGGAGGTGGGGTGGAGTTCTCCTACAGGGAGTGCACTAACCCCGTGCCCCAGAATGGAGGGATGTATTGTGAGGGACAGAGGGTTCGGTACCAGTCCTGCAACATCCAGCTGTGCGACAGCAGTGAAGGTAAATACAGTTTCTACACCAGAGGGATTCAGTTTAAGGAAAAGAAACAAGATGGGAAACTTTCTGAGATCAGTACACAAGAACAACATGAATTATGTGAAAATGGTGGTTTTAGTGATATTCTTGTCTTTTATTCATCATCTTCTTTGAGGAGATCCTCATGAAATATGTATAGAAAAGATTTATATGCATCACTTTGCTTTGTTTTTCTTTGCTTATCCGGGTCCTGATCGCGGGGGCAGCATCCCAAGTAGGGCATCTTAGACTCCCTTTTTCCCAACCAAGTGTGCCAGCTCCTCCGCTGGGATCCCCAGTTGTTCCCCTGTTGTTCCTCCAGGTTGTTCTGGGTCGACCTGGGGGCCTGATGCCAGTGGGACATCCCCGGAACACCTGCCCAGGGAGGCATCCAGGAGACATCCTGACCAGATTCCTCAACCACTTAAGATGGCTCCTCTCAATATGGAGGAGCAGCAGATCTTCTCTGAGTCCCTCCCGTATATCTGAGCTCCTCGTCCTCTCTCTAAGGCTGAGCCCAGTGATCAGATGATAAACTAATAAAGTCAAACATTGACCTGTAACCTATAGGCTGCCCTGGTACCAAGTATACCGATGGCATCCTTATGTTAGAACATGGTGTTTGTTATGGCCAAACTGTGACTTGCACAGAAGTCTATTAACAGAACACCACTCAAATTCAGATTGGGTGGGCTGTACCTCCCAATCACGCCCCTCCAGGTCACACTGTCATTGCACACGTGAGCGTTGAAGTCCCCCAGCAGGACTATGGAGTCCCCAGTAGGAGTGCTATCCAGCACTCGTCCCAGGGACTCCAAAAAGGGTGGGTAGTCTGCTCTGATATTTGGTGCATAAGCACAAACAACAGTCAGGACCCGTTCCCTGGTCCAAAGGCGCAGGGAAGCTATTCCTTCATCCCCTGCGGTACACCCCAACATACAGGCAGAGAGCCTTGGAGCTAACAAAAAGCCCACCCCAGCCCTCCGCCTCTCACCCGGAGGAACTCCAGCAAAGAGAGTCCAACCCCTCTCAAGGTTTTGGGTTCCAGAGCTATGTGTCGTGGTGACTCTGACTATGTCTAGCTGGTACCGCTCAACCTCTTCCACAAGCTCCAGCTCATTTCCTACCAGAGAGGTGACATTCCAAGTCTCAATAGACAGTTTTTGTGTCTGGGGATCAGACCACCAAAGCCCCCGTTTTGGTCTGCAACCCAACCCACTATGTACTGGTTTGTCCATCAGGTGGTGGGTCCACAGTTGGATGAGCCCATGTAACCGGTTCAGGTTGGGCCTAGCCAAGTTCCATGGGCGAAAGCCCGGCCACCAGGTTCACGGCCCCAACCCCAGGCCTGGCTCCAGGACGGGTACTTTGGCTCCCTGGTTTTACATTTATGAAGAGCCTTCTGAACAACACTTTGTCTCACCCTTCACCTAGGACCAGTATGCCATGTGTGACCCTAGTAGTGCCCCAGACAACATAGCTCCTAGGATCATTAGGGCACTCAAACTCCTCCACCATGATAAGGTAGCTGTTTAAGGAGGAGTGATGCTTCAGTGTGTGTGTGTGTGTGTGTGTGTGTGTGTGCGCGCGCGTGCGTGTGTATAGCTGTATTAATTGTGTAGCTCGTCACTGCAGCAGATCGCTAACAAATTTTATTTTTAGGATTCTCAGAGAACTTTTTGTGAATTACATAAAAGTGTCTGTGTTTTGGTTTGTCTGTAAACTCAGATTTCTACATGAATTTAAACATTTAAATATGTAAACCTTTTTGTTATGGTGGAAAAAATATCAACTATTTTATTGACAGTAACAAGCAAAAAAAAAAAAAAAAAAAAAA
>SSNR01000262.1:136104-184608 GCA_006937965.1 Callopanchax toddi | reverse complement strand
TCATCATCTTCTTTGAGGAGATCCTCATGAAATATGTATAGAAAAGATTTATATGCATCACTTTGCTTTGTTTTTCTTTGCTTATCCGGGTCCTGATCGCGGGGGCAGCATCCCAAGTAGGGCATCTTAGACTCCCTTTTTCCCAACCAAGTGTGCCAGCTCCTCCGCTGGGATCCCCAGTTGTTCCCCTGTTGTTCCTCCAGGTTGTTCTGGGTCGACCTGGGGGCCTGATGCCAGTGGGACATCCCCGGAACACCTGCCCAGGGAGGCATCCAGGAGACATCCTGACCAGATTCCTCAACCACTTAAGATGGCTCCTCTCAATATGGAGGAGCAGCAGATCTTCTCTGAGTCCCTCCCGTATATCTGAGCTCCTCGTCCTCTCTCTAAGGCTGAGCCCAGTGATCAGATGATAAACTAATAAAGTCAAACATTGACCTGTAACCTATAGGCTGCCCTGGTACCAAGTATACCGATGGCATCCTTATGTTAGAACATGGTGTTTGTTATGGCCAAACTGTGACTTGCACAGAAGTCTATTAACAGAACACCACTCAAATTCAGATTGGGTGGGCTGTACCTCCCAATCACGCCCCTCCAGGTCACACTGTCATTGCACACGTGAGCGTTGAAGTCCCCCAGCAGGACTATGGAGTCCCCAGTAGGAGTGCTATCCAGCACTCGTCCCAGGGACTCCAAAAAGGGTGGGTAGTCTGCTCTGATATTTGGTGCATAAGCACAAACAACAGTCAGGACCCGTTCCCTGGTCCAAAGGCGCAGGGAAGCTATTCCTTCATCCCCTGCGGTACACCCCAACATACAGGCAGAGAGCCTTGGAGCTAACAAAAAGCCCACCCCAGCCCTCCGCCTCTCACCCGGAGGAACTCCAGCAAAGAGAGTCCAACCCCTCTCAAGGTTTTGGGTTCCAGAGCTATGTGTCGTGGTGACTCTGACTATGTCTAGCTGGTACCGCTCAACCTCTTCCACAAGCTCCAGCTCATTTCCTACCAGAGAGGTGACATTCCAAGTCTCAATAGACAGTTTTTGTGTCTGGGGATCAGACCACCAAAGCCCCCGTTTTGGTCTGCAACCCAACCCACTATGTACTGGTTTGTCCATCAGGTGGTGGGTCCACAGTTGGATGAGCCCATGTAACCGGTTCAGGTTGGGCCTAGCCAAGTTCCATGGGCGAAAGCCCGGCCACCAGGTTCACGGCCCCAACCCCAGGCCTGGCTCCAGGACGGGTACTTTGGCTCCCTGGTTTTACATTTATGAAGAGCCTTCTGAACAACACTTTGTCTCACCCTTCACCTAGGACCAGTATGCCATGTGTGACCCTAGTAGTGCCCCAGACAACATAGCTCCTAGGATCATTAGGGCACTCAAACTCCTCCACCATGATAAGGTAGCTGTTTAAGGAGGAGTGATGCTTCAGTGTGTGTGTGTGTGTGTGTGTGTGTGTGTGCGCGCGCGTGCGTGTGTATAGCTGTATTAATTGTGTAGCTCGTCACTGCAGCAGATCGCTAACAAATTTTATTTTTAGGATTCTCAGAGAACTTTTTGTGAATTACATAAAAGTGTCTGTGTTTTGGTTTGTCTGTAAACTCAGATTTCTACATGAATTTAAACATTTAAATATGTAAACCTTTTTGTTATGGTGGAAAAAATATCAACTATTTTATTGACAGTAACAAGCAAAAAAAAAAAAAAAAAAAAAGCCTCAAATCATGATACAACCTCCACCTTATTTTACACACAAATGATAAAACGATTTCCCCAAAATTTGATGCTTCTCTTATGAAGTAAAAAGTTTCAGGCTGATCTCATTCATTAAATGGTAAATGGCCTGCATTTATACAGCACTTTCTAGAGTGTTCTCCACTCCCCAAAGTGCTGTACAACACAAACAGTCATTCACACTCACACTGATGTTGATGAGCTTTGTTGTAGCCTCAGCTGCCCTGGGGCACACTGACAGATGCCATGCACCGGCACCCGCCAAGTCCCCGACCACCACCACCAGTATTCATCAATGATCCTTTAAATAATCCTCTACCTGGTATCTCCCATTTTCCCAAACTATAGATGTGCAACAATATACCGTACTTTATGGAGAGCAGCAGTGACTCCTTGTAGTTTTTATCATGTCGACAATAGCTGTTCTGTGGGAAGCAATAAGATGCAAGCATAATCTATGAACGTGTTTTACTCTTTCAGACAAACAAACTTTTTTCTTCTTGCTGTGTGGTCTAGGTAAAAGTTTCAGAGAAAAGCAGTGTGAGAAATACAACAGCCCGAACTACTTGGACCACTATGGGAACATGAAACAGTGGATACCGAAGTATGCTGGAGTTTCCCCCAGAGACAGATGTAAACTCTTCTGCAGGGCCAGAGGCAGCAGTGAATTTAAAGTGTTTGAATCTAAGGTACAGTACATGCTCTAAATATTCAAACATGTTCACAACATTTTAGACAAATACAACTTTGTTACTTGTGTAAAGTGTACATGTGAGATGAAACCAGAAGTTTACATTCACCAAGTAAAGACACAAGACTTTTTTCTCACTGTTTGAAGTAAAATCTGACCGACCCCTGCTTGTTTTAGGTCAGTTAGAATTACCAAATTTGTTTCTGGTGTGTCACTAAGCTCCTGCTGTTGTAGCATGTCACAACCAGGATTGAAATTGAAACGTATAGCGACCTGCTGCAGCTTGTCAGTGTGTAGTGATCAACACCGTCGTAGCGTGTCAATGTAACTGTTGCACAAAGGAGTGTCGTGGCAAAAGGAACTGGTATGCATTATTTTGGGCACTCATACAAACCGCACCCCTGTTTATTAATGTCTTCAAAATCAGAAACTTACATTCCTTTTCCTCAGTATTTGATAGCATTGCCTTTGAACTGTATGACTTGGGTCAAATACTTTGGGTATCCCTCCTCAAGCTCCTCACAATAGTTTTCTGGAATTCTGGCTCATTCCTTCTGACAGAACTGGTGTAACGGAGTCAGGTTGGTAGGCTGCCTCGTTTGCACCAACTTATTCAAATCTGCCTACAATTTTTATATTTAACTATTATTGTAATTTTATAAAGTACAATTACAGCATTTCAGATGTTTCAAAGGCTTTTATTGACAACCACATCATGTTTATGCAGAGAATCAATGTCTGCAGTCCTTCTTTTTCTAGACCTCTTTAGTTCACCCCTGCTGGCTGTCAATCAGCTTCTGGTCCAGAGTGGTGGCAACCTATTCTTCATAATCAATACTTGGAGTTTGTTCGAATTGGTGGGTTTTTGTTTGTCCACCTGTGTCTTGAGGATTGACCACACGTTCTCACTGGGATTAAGGTCTGGGGAGTTTCCTGGATCATCCTGTTGATGTTTGACTCCCTGGGCCACTTAGCTCTGATTTTAGTCATCTGGCCTGGTGCTCCATCATGCTAGAAAATATATTGTTCATCAACAAGATACTGTTGAATGGTATGGAAAGTTCCTCTGGGAGGATGTTTAGGCCCCATTTGTTATTTATGGCTATTCTGAGGCTAAACGGTAAGTGAGTTTGTCCTAGGCAGTCTGAAACCCTCTCCACAGAGGCAGTAGATGTTGTTTTCTGGATGCATGTCAAATGGGGATTTTGCAATTACTGTAATTATATTTCATCTAAATGATCAGAAATCAGCTTTACCTATGGCTCTTGACTGATGGGGACAACAATTAGGTTTACAATCTGATCATAATCTCTGTCTACTGATATCCTGTTGCATTACACCTTTAATGATTTCTTTCTGTTCCTGCAGGTGATCGACGGGACAGCCTGTGGGCCTGACACCACATCAGTTTGCGTTCAAGGCCAGTGTGTAAAAGCAGGCTGCGACCAGGTGATCGGATCCAGCAAAAGAGTGGATAAGTGTGGAGTGTGTGGAGGAAATGGACTTAGCTGCAGAAAAATCACTGGGTCCTACAACAAAGCAATGTAAGGACACTGCCCAAAGAGCGATTAAAGCAGCTCTCTGGAGCATTTTTCTCTGTATCAAAGTTTTCTAAATGTTTTAAATGATATTTCAGGTCTAAACTATGATCTATGGGTTGAGTTCCACAACATCTGTCATTCTGATGAAGACCCTCCTTCCTCCTAGAGACCCCTTTCCATTATTTCTTGCCGCTGACATTTTTCAGCCAATGAAATTCAAATTTCTGCATTCTCTCAACATGCACACGCATCGACCAAACCTGTACCAGTAGGGGGCGCTGTCGTACAGGATGGTCCATGTGTTTCTCTGCCGTCTCAGCCGTTCACTGAGGACTCACGGCTCATTTCTACTAAAAACCTACCCATTCTCCAGCTAAAGATGGATTTATTTTTATTTCTAAACCTTTCACCTCACAGAATGGTAAGGCTTGACAGGATTACGCGTTTATTTTGGTCAGAAAGTTCATCCAGGGCCGAGTCAAGTTCAGCTTCAGAGTCCAGCAGCAGCTCGGTGCTAACAGAGCTAATATCAGAAGCAGCAGGGACAGAGAGGGCTCATCAGACCCTCGTAGTATTGTTGGAATAAGATTGTGAACTGTGAGTGATTAAACCCTACACATTGAGCGGTACAGTTCATGTCTGAAGTATATGCGCTGCGTGCACGCGCGCACACGCGACCGGACGCGCGTGTCGAGATGTTTTGAGGAGGAGCCTTTGGACGCTAGATTCAAAAACTGCTCTCCTGATGAAATCCTCCGGAGTGCTGCTTTAATGAGATTAAATGTATTAAAAATGGATGTAAATAAAATCACAATGAAGCTTTAAATCACTTAAATATTAAAAAATAACCAAGCTAGCAGAACCAGGTAGTCAAAGGTCACGTGTCGTTTTTATTCCTTTTAATAGGCTGTAGATAAAGAACACAAGAGCTAAATGACCATTTGACTTCCCTCATATAAAAATCAGCTCTGAGCCTACAGCCAGCAGTCAAAAGAAACAACAGCATGAGTCAAATGTGCTTATTGCGTTAAAATGACTGTTTTTTAAGTGATGTTATTGTGTAGTATTTTACCATCAGTGGACAGCACTCAGAGCAATCCCAGTTGGGAGAATCCAGAAGTTAAACTCATAAATTGGTTCAAGCTAATAGCTAATTAGGACGGGGTGCAAAAAAGAAGACATTCTAAAACTGCCTAAACGCAAAAGTGTTCTAGAAGATTGCTCAATTGCTAAATTCAGAGTTTTTACACCTCATCTGTTTTGCATGACACAACTGTTCACTTTATTATCTCCATCAAACAACATTCATGTTTTTGCTGTGTGCAGAAGTATTTGAATCTCTCCAGTAGTTATTTCTCAGAATGGTTTATCTAACATTGTCTTGTCACAAAGTTTTATTGTTGTTTGAACTTTCTGAATTAGTTGAGCTGAGGTAATTGTGATTAATTGCATGAGTGTTCATACTTAACTTGCGATTAATCGCAGATGTTTAAGATGTTCTCAACTGACCTAAAAAATCTTCTTATTTCAACTCTTCTTTTAATTAATGGTGTGGAAAAATATACTTTTTAATGAAAATATGTTTATGTCATCCTCATGCTGTAGCCACCCATTTAGCTATGGCTGTTGAAAGTTTACTGGATGTAGAATTGTCCAGTTGTCTCCACTGAAAACGTTCTAATTTCGGCGAGGGGGAGGAGGGCTCTCTGCATCAGCTGCATGCTTCACCAGCAGTTGGACGTACTAGGGTGTTAGTTCAGTTCACATCGACAGTAAACACAAATGACTTTTGTCTTATCAGTTGTTAGCCTCGTATACTAGACTGTCAGTTCTGCTCTGCAGACTTAGGTCTAGCCACGCTCATTGGAACCTCAGCAGCCCACTGATTGGTCCGGTCAGTCTCGTACCGGGCCAATCACAACGCTCTAATGGTTTGGTGGGTGGGATTAGCCGATGATGGCAGAGCTTCGACTCTGAAAGTAAACAACATGGCGGCAGCGTTTGTTTGAAACGACTTTGTCATCAACTTTGGACGATTTAGATTTGGGCTTTTCTTTAAGACGTGAACAGATAGCGGTACTTAAGTCTTTTATTTTGAAAAAGGATGTATTGGCAGCTTTGCCGACGGGATACGGTAAAAGTTTCATTTATCAGCTGGCTTCGGTCTTTGCTAAATGGCTCTGATTGGTCCTAGCGCTATCCAATAGCATGTGAAAACAGTTTGATTGACAACCGCTGATCCCGCCCCTATGAATGAGTCGTTTTAATGGCTCGTGGCCAGACTATACAGTATATGTGAATGTATAGTGTGGCTTGCCAGGCTAATCAGTTGTACCATCCAGTATAGTTTTAAAGCTAAACTTATAAGACCTTTTTTGCTTTCCATACTGTGCCTAGCATACGCTGAGCTAGCATTAGCATTCTCATTTCATTATTTACATCACAGACTATGGAATGCCAGAAAGGACAACAGACCTGTGCGTGCATACATGCACAAAGGAAAACTACGGAAGCCTGCACATTAATCGCACATTAGATAAGTTAATGTTAATGTTTAATATTGTTAATGGGGCTTTGTGTTGATGCATTGATAACGCATTCATTTTGACAGCCCTACTATAAATATATTGTGGTGATTTAAAAGAAACAAAAGAAATTTAAAAAGTGGTTCTCTCGCATTTGTCTAAAAAGCTCAGCCAATCACACGTTTTGGACTGAAAGCAACTATTGGACAATCCAGTTGTCTGTCTCGCCAAAGCGCCGCACTTCCTTGGACCCTACATTCAAGGGGAGAAATGGCTGTCTTTTACTGCTTCATTTTAGAAAAAAATACCAGACTCCAAAAAAGAAAAACACCTTTTCAGCTAGCAGAAAACAAAAAACGTTTGGACGGAGAAAGAGGGAAAACCAGGGTGAACATTAGCATAGCGTTTCAATGACGTGTTTTGCACTCTTGTTAATGTGGCAATGTGCTGTCCCATGTCTGGGAGAGGGAGTATAGCCGACGGGAGGGGTGAGAGTTCTGGGACCGTGTTTGTGTAAGCTAGCTAGCTATACCTAGCTTGTTTTAGTTAGAGTAGCTTTAATCAGCAGTGAGATATGTTCAGCCTCAGTGTACAGTACTTTACCCAAAGCAACATGGGCATTGTTTGGTTCATCTCATTTTAGTGACTGCAGTGGGACAGAACTCAACTTTTCACAATCTGGATTGTTGGATCAATCTCAAACCCAAACATGTTCTCAGAGGAAAGTTTGGCCTATCAATGGTGAAATTAATCAAAGACTTAAAAGAGGTCTTCTGAATGAGCAGGCTACAATCAAGTTACATTTATTTAGTCAAAACACAAGATACTGGCTGAGAATGCAGTGAGAATAATTTGAATAAGTCCTTTGTAACTTTTGTTTATATATCTTATACTGACAAAATCCATTGAACTCTATATTTAGGAAAAGCGAATTCCTTCTTGTTTCATAGAAAAAATGCAAATACCTACAGTATAGCCCTAGATTAGAGTACTATAAACTAAGGTGTGTGCTGTGTGTTAATAACTTTAATCTGTTGTATGTCTTCTCTATCAGCTACGGATACAGTGACATTGTCACAATTCCCAATGGTGCTACCAACATTGACATCAAACAGCGTAGCTACAGAGGGATCAAACATGATGGGAACTACCTGGCTGTGAAACGAGAGAGTGGCACCTACATCCTTAATGGGAACTTCTCTGTGTCTACGGTGGAGCAGGACATTCCAGTGCTGGGTGCAGTACTGAAGTACAGCGGCTCTTCCACCACGTTAGAGAGGATCCAGAGCTTCAGGCAGCTGAAGGAAGCCATCACCGTTCAACTCCTGACCACGGGAAGGGATGACAACCCCCCCAAAATCAAATATACCTTTTTCATCCCTAGAGATGCAACGTTTAATGATTCCAAAGAGAAAAGGGGCTCTTACCTGTCTCTGCATATGATTAATAGTGTTTCTGAATGGGTGCTAGGAGAGTGGTCTGAGTGCTCCAAGAGCTGCGGCTCTGGGTGGTCCAGGAGGACCATTGAATGCAAAGATAGTGAAGGCTTTCTTTCTAGCCAGTGTGACAAAACGCTGAAGCCCACAGACATAAGGCCTTGTGGAGATCTGCCATGTCCCATATGGCAGATGGGGCCTTGGTCTGCCTGCTCACGAACTTGTGGCCAAGGGGAGCGTCGTCGTAGCGTCTTCTGCACAGACTACACGGGAAAGACTGTAGAGCCAGAGAAGTGTGATCCGAACAAAATCCCAGAACCAGTCTCTGGGGATTGTAACAATCATGACTGCTTATGAAGAACACATAACAGTAAACTTAGCCTTTTGGTCTAAGTTCACAAATAGTGTCAAATTCCAGTCCTTGAGAGCCGCTGTCCTACAAGTTTTAGGATTTATCCTGATCCAAAACACCTGAATCTTTTGTTAAATTGTGTCTTCAGAATTTTCCAAAGTTCTACAGAAGCCTGTTAATCACCCACTCATTCAACTCAGGTGTGATTAACCTAATAAACATCTAAAACATGCTGGATAGCAGCCCTCCAGGACTGGAGTTTGACATGTGGTACAGAGGCACAAGCAGCTACAAAATCAAGACAGAATAACAACAAAGAGACATAAAACACTTTGAAAAAGTTACAAATCAGCCTGAAAACACCCCAGGGTGTCTAATGAGAAGCATATTTGCCTCAAAAATCAACTATCTAAATTCTATTACTGTAGGTGTTTCTCAAAGTTCTTGTTGACCTGTAAAACTTTCTATGGCTGCAGGGAGCTCTGTTTCTGCCTTTTTAAACGTAGTGGTGGCTCTGATGAGAGTAGGAGGGATGGGAAAAGAACACATCTCTGTGTTCTTGAGCTCAACCTATATTTGTTCCATGTCAGCATCATCAGTTGTTTTTGATCTGAACATTGTTTTGTTTTTATTGATATTAATTTACCACTAATGAAGTTAAAAACAATGGAAATCTACCTCACGATGTACATGTGATGCTATAGAGATGCTGGTTAGGATGTGGTGTTTGCTTTTTCTGGTATGAAAAGTACTTTTAATCCACTTTATAAAACACAGCTAACTTTTTGGAGGTAGTTTGGGATGATCTGCCTTTAGTCTTCCAAAGTTAGGTGACACTTGAAGAAAACCTAGAACGTTGGCATGAAACCTGCTGTCAAAACCAGCACAGTGTGTATATATACCTCTGACTGTCCTCCACACAACCCGATATCCTGTAAAGCTCTGATGAGCCGTTTACCTATAGCTGAGGTACCTTCGATTGAGGCATTGAACTTTGAAACCTCTAGGAAATGTGCTCATGTGTATTTTGCTTCTCTTTTCTACTCACATTCAGATGTTCTGTATTTATTGTTTCGTCCTATACGTAGGATTGTTTAGCTATAGGCAGACCACTTAGTTAATAGTTTTGTACATGAAAAAAGTGAATTTTTTACGCAGTCTATGAACCAATATCAACATTTCTTACATTTTAGTACAGAACTACAAGCATTAAAAATGGATTTGTTTTGAATTTAAACATTGCATAAAAAGTTTGCCCTAGAAAATGAACTGGTTAGAAAACCCATAGTTGACCCTTTTCCTTCATGTATTTTAGAACATTTGGGAGGAACACAGGTACAAATAACTATAGCGAGAAATATTTCTCTACAAGTGTTTTCTACAGGATAAAGTGATACGTTGTCTAGGTTGCATAAATAGTTGCATTAATTTTAAGAATTTCCAGTCTGGTTTTATGTGTAAATACATCCCCTAATAGTTTTCCGATTCCTGTATGTACAGTATATTAGATGTTTTTATTCCTTTTGTTAACTTACAGTATAATATAATGTAAAAGAGGTGGGTCGTTGGGTTGATTTCCCTTCAGTGAAGGATCAAGCTATTTTATTATTGCAGCTTTTTACGCTATTTATTTTTTTGTAAAGTTTTTACATTGAATGTGTAGTAAACATAGTAGATGCTGCTGTCTCAGTTTTGTTGTGTATAAAATGGTCAAATAAACACATTTATGTAATGATGTGAATCACTTTTTTAAAAACCTGTTCTCCAAGACATGTACCTCGTGAGGGTTAGGCCAACCCAATGTGGCTAGCTGTTATGCTAGCTCTGGAGTGTTTTTAGCTCATGATTCCTGTATTTTTTCGATCTCTCCCTGCTTGAACACAGCTGATTTGTTTGAATGAGTGATGAACCGCTCCAGTAGAAAGCAGTGAAGGCTGAGGAGACATTTCAACAGTTAGATTTAGGTGTTTCTGAGCAAAGACAATGCTAACGTTTTTACAGCAGTGATTTAAAATGAACACTGGAGGTGCTAAAAAAAACAAGCCCAAACTGCATAGTATGCCTTTAAAGGAGACATTATCAAACATTCAATATAATGAGCACTTATTTTTATTGTAAAAACCTTTTAATTGATAAAACTTTTGTATTATATATCAAAATTTGATCAATTTAAAATGTAAAATGTGTTAACAGTTAAGTTTACATGACCATACTTGACCAAGATGGCAATACAGGGTTCAATATATCTCCAGATTTAGCAGATTAGCTGTGTTTCATTTGATTTGCTCATGCAATACAGCACAGCCTTGAAATTTTACTGCAGACGTTTGAAAAATGGAACTTTAAAAATACGATTCAAGGTTTCTGCTACAAAATCAGCTGCTAATTTCAGGAGAACTGTCACTCAGCACACTACCAGTAGGTTAAGTGTCTTGCCCAAGGACACAATGACATAGTAACCGATTTGGAGCTGGGATCGAACTGGCGACCATCTGGTAGCCAGACCGGCCACTCTACCTAAAGTGGCAGTAATGCAACTATGGAAGTTGAGAACGGCTGTACCTGTTGCAATACTTTTATTTCTCTAGTTAAACAAGATGTTATATTGCTAAAACCAGCTTTGTTTTTCTTGAGATAACAAGATAAGTCAATCTGCACCTCATGCATTCTTCAGGAACCAGGCCTGGTCCTGGTATCTGGTTGCTGATAAAGTTAACCTTAACAGCAAGATCACTGAGGTGCAGTCAACTGTAAAGTGGGAAAAGCTGGGAAATCTTCTTAAATTACCTTGATCTGAACATTGTTTTTACCAGACACATCGCAAGTTCTGCTTGTGAGAGACCTCAACTGAAGTAAAGTCTGATGAATGTTGCTTGATGTGGCATTTAAAGCAAGCAGCAGCTTGTTTTTCCTGATGAGCTAACATTTAGTTTAAATTTGAAAAAAACAAACAAACCTCATTTGATTAGGTTTCAATAACGCCATCTATAATAACAGAGCTTGTTTTCTCAGGAAAACAAGTTTTTATCCTGTTAGGAAACCAAGCAAGGTTATCTCGAGATAACGGGAGTAAATAACTCGTTGTAATGAGAAAACAAGTTCCATTATCTCAAAAAAAAGAGAGAGAGAGACATAACTGGTTATAATGAGAAGACAAGCTAAATGACTCATTTTAATGAGAAAGCAGATATTATCTCTGAAGTGGGAAAAAGAGGCCATGTTTTTTTTACTTGTCCGTTTAAACATAAACATAAAACATTCAGAAGATCTGATGAAATGACCAGAGTTACATGTTTGGGCCTATCATGGGGAAGTTGATCATTTTAGAGGTGAACATAAAAGATGACAATAAAATAAAACCCTAAAATCACAGAATGCATTATTATTATTATTATTATTATTATTTTGTAATTCATATGGGTCACTTTAATATCTATGGTTTTAATGGGACTTAACGGGACATTTTTGTCTTTTAGTGACTTAGGAGGATAGTAAATTCTTAAACTGGTGCTACACAAAAACCAGTAATGCATCAAAATAAGTACTTTGGATAATTCATAAACACCTCCCAACCACCTAACATTTATTTTGTGGTGTAAATAACATTTTGATTTTACATTTAAAAAGTAGCATTGTGTTAAACTGGAATTAAAGGGGTTAAAATCCTGACAATAATTCAATATTTGATAAGAACTAAAGTTGATTGAGAGATCCATCCCCAAAATGTGGAAAAATATTATTCAGAAATGTTTTTTTTTATAAGTTTTTAAACATTTTTGTTCTCTAATGACCAAAGAAGGTAGTACATTTTTTCAGTTTTCCAGTGGTCTATTTCAAAAATATAATTTGAATTTCAGAATTTGTCAAGAGAGTTGAGAACATTTGTCTAAAATTTCATATGCAAAAACATAGCCAACATAACGGACAGAGGGACAGGACCAATTTGCAAAAATTAAGAAAAATATCCATAATGATGCATGATGGTTAAGGCACAAAAATACATTTTAAAACAAAAAGGTACAGAAATGAAGCTCAGCTTTCACCACACTTAGTAAAATGTATGTCACTTGACTTTGTTGCAAATAGAAGAAAACATAAAAGATATGCAGGCCAAAAAGAACAGCAGGAATGAATTTGTGGTTTGATTTGAAAATGTCACCAACTAGACTTCCTGTTTCTTACAGTACAGTGAGCGAGGCGCGGTGCATTGTGGGGTACAAATACAGCACAAAAAGGACAACAGGGAACACAAAGGAATGATAAAAGCACTCCGGAAACTTTTAGCATCAGTTTCTTGTCATGTGAATCTACGTGAGCGTAAAACAAACTGTGACTAGAGGTGGGCGGCAGGCTAACAACTGCCTAAAAGAGCAGGGAATGTGAGGGAGAGGTGGAGCGGCATCGCTCTGTCTCCGACTGCTTTGTCAGCTGAGCTGTGTGCATCCCGAGGCCCGCAGTTATCACAGGCCTACATCGAACGGTACAGTAACTTTCTACTGTATTTCTTATAACGCAATCTCAGGTGTTTATACTACTGCCCAGCTTGTTTGTTGTCTCTGCTATGTAAGAGCAAAAGATGCCAATAGCGTCGTACTGAGTAGTCTAGGATAGATAGCTAACGGGAGCTAGCAGTTAGCTACGGTCAAAGCGGAAACACGTTGCTATATAATAATAAGATAAATGTTAGGGTTTTTTTTCTATCTAAGCATGAAAGTACAGTTTTTATGTTTTGCTTCAGCACTAGTATTAGTCAGGACGTAGTACCAAACAAGAAATGGCGTTAATGGAAATATGCCTGTACGTTTGTTGAGGTAAACAAACGCGTTTTGGTCTTTTAAATTCTGTTTGCTTCAACCACATGTTCATAAATACAGTGCTGTGAGAAAAGTATTTTCCCCACTTACAGATTTCTTCTGTTTTTGCTTTTTATCACACTCAAATGTTTCAGATCAGCAAAAATTAGCACCAGACAAAGATAACCTGAGTAAAAACGAAATGCGTTTTCAAGTAATTTAATTGTTTTAAAAAATATGATATCCAAACCAAGTTGACCCTATGTGGAAAAGTTACTCTCTCCTAAATCTAATAGATGGTTGTAACAATCCTGGTGGCAACAACTACAATCCAGTGTTTGTGATCATAAGAAATGAGTCTCACATCGGTGGAGAAATTTTGTTCCAGTCTTCTAGACAGAATTGATGTTTTAGCCACATTAGGTGATTGTTAACAAGAACGGCCTGTTTAACGTCAAAGGTCAGACAATCTCCTTCAGGATTTTCTGGTAGGCAACATAATTCATGGTTTCATCAAAGTCATCCAGGTCCTGAAGCCCCAGACCATCACACTACATTGTTGGTTTGATGTTTTCTGAAATACAGTGTCCAGATGTAACAGGACACCACCTTTCAAAAAGTTCAACTTTTGTCTCATTAATTGACAGACTACATTGTGTTCTTTTTTTCAGAAGAGGTTTTGGCCTTTTAAATGTCCAATGGCTGCCATTTTTGTCCTGTTTTTCTTATTGCTGAATCGTGACCTCTGATCATAACTTCACCCATGTGAGGCCTTTAGTGCTTTGTTAGAATAGGGCAGGATGTGTTGCTTTTTGAGATCTTTTAACCTACTTCATGTTGTCAGACAGGTTCTGTTGAAGTGAATTCTACAGGTCTGGCAGTAATCAGACCTGGATGTGGCTGAACTGAACTCTGCTTTCCAAATAATGTGGCTATCAGTTAATCATGATTTAACAAAGAGTGCAATTACTTTTTCACAAAGGATGTGGTATTTTTTCCTTTTAATGAAATAAATAATTTGAAAACTACATTTAATATATATACTCATGTTATCCTTTTATACTGAAATTTGTTTGCTGATCTGAAATACTAATGTTGGGCAAAAACTAACATAAAAATATGTGTGGAGGGGCATATACTTTTTCACAGCATTGTGATTGTGTATAATGTATTGAAAGACAGTTGTGGAACCCAACAACGACTGGTCAAATAGGAAAATTGTAACATTTATTTTATAATTATCTATAGTCAACACCCCATTTACTTTGGCTACAAGAATCTTCCCTCCATGTCCTGCTGGGATTGACTTGTTAACTTGAGATTATTAGCCAGTGTTATTACTTTTGGAGATCCGGACCGCGAGCTGCAAATTTGACCCGCGTGTCTCCTGAGCTGTAGTTCTTTCAATAAATCCTCATTGTCAGTGGGATATCATCCTCAGATCTGACTACAGCTGATGGTTGTTTCAGTTTCACGTCTGGAGCGTGTTGCTGCTTTCAGACTGTTAGAAATATTTTAGCAGCATATTTCTCCCCCCGTCCCGCTACAGACAGCTGAATCACTCGGCGACGGCATTGATGTGACCCATTAAGATTTATTTTTTCGTACCTCTGGTTTAAAGTGTGTCTGTGGTTGAACCACGGGGAGACGTTCAGCGTCGCAGATTTTTTATATATTTTTTCCTGAACTGCACCGGTTCCTGGGCTGCATGAGTCCTAAGCTTCTGGAGCAGATCTCTGGCTGCTCTTTGATGAAGCAGAGCTCCCACTCGTTTGACGACTTGTTCATAAATTTTGATGTGTCCCGTTAAGATGTGTATTTCAGAGTATCTCTGGTTTAATTCGTGTCTGTTGTTGAAGCACAGGAAGACTTTTTTTTTTCTTCAAACAGCTGGTCACACTGGTGCGACCTATGATATTTTTTAGTCGCACCTTTTAGAAATTAGGTTGCAAATTGGTCGCAGTCTAGAGCCCTGCATTAAAACGGAGTAGAAAGGAGATTTCTGGGACTTTGAACATAGAATGATGTTTGCTACCAGACAGGCTGGAGTATTTCAGAATCTGTGGATCTACTGGGGTTTAAACCCACAACCTTCTTTAGGGTTTAGAGAATTGCCCAATGCCCATACGAGAGAAAATGTTCAGTGAGGGACAGTTATGTGATAAAAATATCTTGTTGAGGTCAGAGAGGAATGAGCAGACTGGTTTGAGTTGAAAGTCAACAGTAGCTCAAATAACCAATGGCTTCACCCAAAGTCTGCAGAACACCATTTCTGAACCACAAGTTGAACGTTGAAAAAGATGGAAAACATTTCCTGGTCATAATCTTGATTTCAGCTGCAGCATTCAGATGGTTGGGTCAGAATTTGGTGTCAGATCTGTTACTAGCAAGGTGTACCTAATAAAGTGGCTGCTGATTGTAAATACAGATAGTTCAATGCACTAAATAAATGCATGAATGGGGGTGAAGGGACATTTAAGAAGAGCAATTTCATTTAACAGAACCTGACTCTGCATCTGTCTCAACCAGTTTGGTTGTGGGGGACAGAAAAATAATACAAGAACAAATAAGAGTTATATGTATTTAATATATTTAGAAATAAGAGAAAAAAAACAAGAACGTACTGGTCAGAAAAACCTTCTATAGGACACATAGTGTTTTATGTTTATGTATTTAGCAGATGCTTTTATCCAAAGTGACTTTCAAATGATATTGTAACCAATAATTGACTTTAAGGCTAACAAACAACTAACCCTGACATCAACCCAAACAAACCACTTAGATGGTCAAACACTAGTCTCTAAGGTGACCATGAGGGAAGAAAGAACACATGATATAGTGAAGTGCATGAAGAGATTACAGAGGAGTAGGGGAAGGTAGTGCTAGTCTAGAAGATGTTCTCTGAAGAGTTGGGTCTTCAGAGGTGTTTTCAGAGGAGTTCAGATGTTGTTTAAGCAAATAAGTTCCTTGATGTGAATCATTTTAGCCATCTGAGAGACCTTGTAGAATAAACGTAAAATTAGCTTTGTTTAGAGATTCAGACTAGACTTTCTGTTGTTGCACCACCATGACCTGATTCCATAATTCACTTTACATTTACAGGGCCAACATAGCCCAAGAGTCTTTTCCTCTGGTCTGTGTGTGCTCTCTCCCTTCGAGAGCCCCCTCACTCGAGCTTTTGTTTGATGGAAAATCTCATGCCTCAGAAAGTCCACATGTCTCACAGACAGCTGCTGAGCGTCCTGTAGCACACTGGCCTCCTCATGGGTTTGGCTTGCCTCACCGCACATCTGCTTTGATTGTTGTTACATAACTTGGCATTTTGTCCTCTGTGCTCCCTATCCTACTTTCAAGTCCCCTGAGACTGTCTTCTCCTCAGGGAGCACCTTCAGATTTCTCTCAGCCTACATTCATAACCTTCTATGTTGCACCTTTTCCCACATTTTTTAAAATCTAAAATAAGTGTTTACTTTTGAAAACTTGGGTAACTTTTGTGCTTTCAGGGAGATTTAGAGCCTTGATTTTTACAGAGTTCTTTTGAGTGCAAGACCAGGATTAGGATTTGGTTAAGTGAAGTTTTGACAAATTTGTTTTAAACAAATGTTAATGTGTTAGAGACTTTACACAAAGTAACTCTTATTATGACTTTTTAAAATGTATACTACTTGACACTACTTGTGGGATACAAGCCTCAGCCTGCACACTAAAGAGATCTGTCTTTTTTTTGTCGTCTGCTTGCAGGATACTTTCTGGACACTTTCAGTGGGACTCCAACATGGGGGTCAAAACTTTTACCCACAGCTCGACCTCCCACAGTCAGGAGATGCTCGAGAAACTTAATGCTTTGCGCAATGATGGTCATTTATGTGATGTTACCATCCGGGTTCAAGACAAGCTCTTCCTGGCACACAAAGTGGTTTTGGCCTGCTGCAGTGAATTTTTCCGCTCCAAACTCGTAGGCCGACCAGATGAGGAGGATAAGTTTGTGTTGGACCTTCATCATGTGACAGTTAGCGGGTTTGCCCCTCTTTTGGAATATGCTTACACCTCAACACTCTCTATAAGCACAGAGAATATTATCGATGTTCTGGCAGCTGCAAGTTACATGCAGATGTTTGCAGTGGCTAGCACGTGTTCAGAGTTCATGAAGTCAAGTATTCTGTGGAGCCCAACAAACAACAACAGCAACCTGACAACAGATAAACCCCATGAAACAGCACCTGAGAGTGCGTCGTCTAACTGTGCCCTGACGCCGTTGGATGGCAGTGTGTCACCTGTGTCCTCTGACTGCAGCGTGATGGAGAGAAATGTCCCCATATGCCGTGAATCACGGCGGAAACGGAAAAGCTTTGTAACAATGGCATCACCTGAGAGTCCACTCAAATGCACTACACAGATGGTTACCACCTCCCCTCAGATCCCCAACCCATCTCCATCATTCTCAGATGGCCCAGCCCAGCCTGTGGAGTCGTCGCTGGCTTTTCCTTGGACTTTCCCATTTGGCATTGACCGAAGGTTTCACTCTGACAAGTCCAAACTGCCAGAGAGCCCTCGTTGCTTAGAGCAAGGTGCTCCAGGGACCTCAGATGGGGTGGTTGCTCGCCGGCTTAGTGATTTCCTGACATGTGAAAGCTCCAAGGCAGTGTCTTCACCAGTTGCAGCTGAGGAGGAAGACGTGAGGGTGAAAGTAGAGCGTCTTAGCGATGAGGAGGCCCAAGAAGCTTCATCGCAGCCAGTCAGTGCTTCACAAAGCTCACTTAGTGACCAGCAAACAGTACCAGGGAGTGAACAGGTCCAGGAGGAGCTACTTATCAGTCCACAGTCCTCTTCTATAGGTAAGAACAGTATCTGTTGGTTAATATTTTAAAGCATCTAAATGTGTGAAGATGTGTCTACATTTCATCCCCAAATTTTTATTTGTGGTAAATAAACAAACGATAATGATGTCTTAATATAAAATATGCAATGCCCTGACCCAATTAGTTTAAAACTACTTTGTAAGTCATTTATTCAGACCTACTTCAGCCTCCAAGGTGCCTTCACACACATAGGAATTTATTTGTATTGGATTTCAGTGGAAATATCTGTTGTTCAATGGCCCAAAATGCTTTTGGAAAGGCTTTCTGCAGAACTTTTAATTCAAGCTATGAATATAAAAAGCATATTAAATTATATGTTAATATTATTAAACAGTGTTATGCATTATTTAACATGATCAGTTCTTAGAGGATTTGCCATCAAAGGCATGAACTATTGGCCAAAACAAAAATCAGACGGCATGGTTCTTTCCTTCTGCTCTTTTAAGGGTCCATGGATGAAGGAGTGTCTGAGAGTCTGCCTTCAATTCAGAGCACTTCTAATGCCGGAGGACATGCAGAAGATGATGAGAGGTATCATCACTTCTTTGAATCATTTGTTAGAACTTGCAGTGAACACATCGTAAGCAATAAAAAAACATAGATGTGAACCACATGACATGGTGTCTGGGCCACACCCATTTAGGTAATAAATTTTGATGTTGAGATGATGCACTGTGATTTAAAGATTGGTGGTTTTTATTTTGTCAACGCCTTAAGATACATGATAAATTTTCTGAGGGCACTCACCTCACTTTTAATAGGACAGTCTGCAAACGTCACACATTCAACAACTGACACACATCTTCATCACCTACCACTTAGTCATGTGTTTTAAAGTGCAGTAGGACGCCACATTGCTCAGGAGGAGTTAAAAGAAGAAATTGTAAGAATTACTAGTAGTGAACCATGTGACTGACAGACCTTTCCTTATCAGACTAAGGAAACAAAACACCTTTATAATTGTTCTCATACATAATTTGCAAAAGTGACTTTTAACCAGTTCAGCTTCAAAACAAAAATTATTGTGCAATTTAAAAACAGCAGGCAAGAGCAAGTGGGAGTCATTCATTCATTTTCTTTACCAGCTTGTTCTGTGCAGGGTCTTGGGGAGCTGGTGTCTTATCTCCAGCTGTCATTGGGCGAGAGGTGGGGGTACACCCTGGACAGGTCACAGGGCCACATGAAGAGACGAACGAGACAGATGACCACTCATACCAAGTGACAATTTAGAGTAGCCAGTAAACCTAATGTGAGTGTTTCTGGTCTGTGGGAGGAAACCAGAGTACCCACACATTCATGGGGAAAACATGCAAACTCTGTGCTGAAAGGCTGCTGCTGGTTGTTAAATTTGCAACCTTCTTGCTGCGGAGCAACAGTGCTACTAACTGAGCCACCATGCAGCCCAGTGAAAGTCATTAAAAACTAGTATGTTTACATTTCTTGCAGAAATCTTGTTTGAATGTTGAGTGCTGCAAAAATTAGCTGAACGCTGCTGAAGGCCTGAGCTGAAGCTGAACTGTTAGTTTTAGCTGATTTCTTTTGAAGGGTTAGGGTTCTTTAAAGATTAATTACAAAAATGGTAAATTTTGGATTCAGCCTGATTTTTTATTTTCCCCTTTGTTCCGAACCCCATCTTGTGTTTTCAAGTCACCCTCAATATAATCCTCACGGAAATGAGCACCACAAATTACAGAGTTCAGCAACTAACTCATCTTCTACTGCTTTCCTCTAAACTTCCTCTAGTGTCCTGAAGATACGTCACTCATCACGAGACTCTTAAAACTAGGGGTGCACCGATTGCAGTTTTCTGGCCGATCACCGATCTTTAGACAACCTTTCCTGCCGATCTCGATTTTTTTTTTTGCCGATCTTGTATTTTTCATAACTAGAAGCCAATTACTTTAATGTTTCCATTTTTATTGAGTAAATTGAATGAATACTCACAAAACATGAGGTAGTGTCCTCTCATATAAAAATTATATATATATATATATATATATGTGTATATATATATATATATATATATATATATATATATATATATATATATATATATATATAATGTGTGTGTGTGTGTGTATATATATATATATATATATATATATATAAATAAAATATAAGCAATTAATTAATAAAGCCAATAAAAAAAAGGTGCCTCTTAAAAATAAAACAAGAGATGTGAACCATTACCAAAGCCCTTTTCTCAGGTCCTCCTTTAATTAATAGAACTTTCTGCCTGTAATTTTACTAAAACACTTGTTAAACCTACTCTAATAAACACTTCCAGCATTAACTCTGTGCATTGTGTAAATAACTTCAACATAGTGTCTCTAAACTGACTAACAGAGCAGAAATCATCCAGATTCACTTAATGCTGCTCATCTCTTCACCTTATAGGTTTTCTAACTGCGGCTGCGTGCCACCTGACTACTCGGCTCCCGTAGATTTTACTTATGGTGCATTTAATGCGCCTTGTAAAAACGAGGACATAGCAGCTAAACTATGGGATAATCTACCGATTAAACGCGGAGTCATTGCTGTTTGATCACGACCACGGGACAGTTCTCCCCCGCGCCCCTCTAATGAGAGACACGCTGGAAAGATACGTTCTGCATTTAGCCTCAAGTTGTGTCCGATGCACGCTGAAGCTACCGCCACCGGCGACGCTGTCCGCTCTCAGATCAGTGAACTCCGTTTTTGCTTTTTCTGTCATACGGACTGCAACTATAGAGAAAGAGACGAGTAGAGAGCTGCACCAGCTCACTTTGTTGTAGTTTGAAGCGTTAGCAGCCGCGCTAGCAGCTGTTAGCTTTCGTCTCGGGTACAACTTCTCTGAGGTTTAGCCTGGCGGGGTCTGATGAAAGTCTGGGGTGCCGCCAGGCTTATAAAGCGCTGGTGGAAACCCTGATGTGCAGCACGGACGTGATGTAGCGCGCGGAAGGGAGGGAGGCAGTCTGCACCTCCCGGGAACAGGAGAAAAAAGCTGATTTAAAAGTCTATAACAAGATCGAGGATTGGATGGGAATATGGTCGATTTACGATTCCCTCAAATTAACGTGATCGAGCCCGATCGGTGAACCCCTATCTAAAACAGCGCGTTTTGGGGGAGGCTTGCTTTGTTTCCTCAACTTTTTACTTGTTAATATTGTTAGTTATCTGGAAACCTGGGAGGATAACCAAAGTTACTTTATTATCTTAGATGATGTTTTGTCTGCCATTTTAAAAAAAACCCTGAAAGACGTCCTTTAAATTCTTTCATTCTTTGTTTTTCAGGTTGGAAGGAATTCAGTATCCATACCACCTCTATATAAGCCCATCAGCTCGACCCGGCACCAACGGCCCTGATCGGCCCTTTCAGTGTCCAACCTGTGGAGTCAGATTCACACGCATTCAAAACCTCAAACAGCACATGCTTATTCATTCCGGTAGGTAAAACAGGGACACTGAAAATTACATACTGTTGTACGGATTAGTATTATAATGATGAGTCAGAGAAGATCCTGAACATCTCCATTGGTCCTGCAGCGTTTTAACTGGTTCTACAGCTTAGTTTTTATTACAAAATGAAAGTTTGAGAGTACTAACTCACAGTTCATGTAATCAATCATTTATTAAATTGATGACATGGTTTGTAATCAGATGGGTCTGTTTGTCACATGTTTATTAGTCATGGTCTAATTCAACACTGTTCCCATCAAATAAGTAACATTATGGTGAAAATTAATTTGGCAGCTCCAGTGATAAAATATTTCTATTTCTACACATTTTCTGTCCACTTTATCTCAAACCGCTACAGAGAAACTTGATAACCGACAGGTTGTTCTGAGGTTTTGCACTAGCAGTGACTGATGCAACCTCTGGTCATAGGTGGACAAGACTGCAAAGGAAAGGTTTTTTCCTAATGCTTCATTCCAAACTTAGTCTTCACCTCCAACCAGCACTAAATGAATTGGGGTCAACCTAGAGAACTGCTCTAAGCTTAGTTAAAGGTCCCATATTCTGCACTTTCTATCCACTCCGAATCATTTCTTTTACATCTCAATAACATGTAAAAGCTCTGCATTGATCAAATTGGCCCTTATTTTAAGTGCAGCTGTTGTTGTTCCACTCCTCATTCAATCTCCTGAAGCAAAACATTAGTTTCAAATGGGCGAGGCAGTTGGGGAGCCAAGTTTCTTTCTTCTCCGTGCATGTTCGCGAGACATCCATGGGTCTTCAGGGCTCATATGAAGGGAGTAAAAAAAAGCCTTTTGTGCTCGTTGATTCAACCATCTACGAAGCAACTGCCATGCTTTGCTCGTAGCTTCACCATGACTGTTTACTAACGTTTGTGAGGATGAGCGCTCCTGTGGTTTTTAAAGGGCGGGGGTGGGCTCAGGTAGACAAAGGTGCTCGTGATTGGCTCTGTCCTCTAGAGAGGAGTGGTCTTTTCCCTTCTTGACGTCAGCAGGGGAAAGATTTTGAAACCACCTGTTTTAACATTAGCTCAAAACACATTTCCCAAAAATGTTTATGTATTTAACAGGTGCTTTTATCCAAATCAACTTACAAATGATAATGTAACCAAGAAGTTACCAGTGAGGCTAACAAACGACTAACCCTAACCCTAACAAACTAGACGTACTAGCACTAGTCAGTCTCTGAGGTGACATTGAGGGACAAGAACACAAGCATAGAGTGAAGTGCATGGAGAGTACAGAGGAGTAGGGCAAGGTAGGTACATCAAGTTTAAACAAATGTGGAAAGAATCATTTAAAAGTGATCCTATGTATTAGGCCCTAAAATATGTTTTTAGGCAATTAGAAGTTTGTGCAACCTAAAGTTTTGTTGCTTTTTTATGAAAACTTGAGCCGGATCTAATGTTGCTTTTTAAAAAAAAAAAATATATATATATATATATATATATATATGCATGCAGTGAGATTGGATAAAAGTACCAGACAGTGGTCTGAAACGGAAAAAGATTCAAAAGCAAGTCTGTGCAGTTCATGTTTGTCAACAGGATCAAGTTAGAATCAGTATTGACTTGTTAATGATGAACACCTTACCATGTAAAAAAAAAAAAAAAAAAAAAAAAAAAAAAAATCTTTTGTGCAAAACTGTTCTGAGGTTATGTAGAAAAAGACATGGCATTTAAAAAATTTATTTTTAATAAGGATATTTAAGACTTTTTGTTAATAAAAGAGCATGTCTTGCATTTACTGTGCAGGATGTCCTGTTCAGGAATGGATGCTCATGCAATCTTTAGTTTATTAAAAATGTTTTTTTCCACACGTTAACACAAATACCGTAATTTCCGGGCTATAAGGCGCACCTGAATATAAGCCGCAGCAGCTAAATTTGGGGGAAATTGCAGATTTGTCCACACATAAGCCGCACCTAACTATAAGCCGCGGGTGTTTTAATGTTTAGTTACCATATGTATGTGTGTGTGGGAGGCCACTTAGAGGCTACTCTCACACCCACATACCTTTGTCTGTTTGTATGTGAATACGGTTGTTGTCTGCTCTGAGGACACAGCCTACTGTTCGTATGTAAATGTTTTACCACCTTGGGCAGCTACTGATTGCTGCTTGAACTGAGAGAAAGCCGAAGCAGCCCAACCGGTTCCAGCAGCACTAGCTGGCCTCACTGTTCCTTAATGTTTAATTACTCTATATATGAGTTCCTGCTACCACAGAGGGGATTGTTGGGACAGAGATGACTGTTTGGGAACTATTGTATCAAAAATAAGCAGCCTACCGTGTCATCGTCTTCCTCCTCCTGCGTACTAAAACCACCAAAATCCTCATCGTCAGTGTCAGAAATGAACAGGTCCAGAATCGCCTCCTCAGCCAGTCTCTCTCCTTTGTTGTCCCTCTAAAAACCAATAAAATCCTCTTCCTCTTCATCAGTTTCGGAGTAAAACAGCCTCCGAACGAGGGCTCCATAAGCTATTGCGTAATCCTCTAATATGGCCACGCGTCGCGTTTGTGCATGCGCACGTAATGAACGTGACTGCGAGGTAAACGCACGTACGTAAAACACGCAAAAGCTTTGTGAATCGCGGTCACGTAAATTACGTGCGCATGCGCAAATGCGACACACGGCCATAGAAGTGGATTGCGCAATAGCTGATTGAGCCGTTCAGAGGCTGTTTGATTCAGACACTGACAAAAAGGAAGAGGATTTTATTGGTTTTCAGAGCGACAACAAAGGAGAGAGACTGGCTGATGAGGCGATTCTGGGCCTGTTCGTTTCTGACACTGACAAAGAGGATTTTGATGGTTTTAGCACGCAGGAGGAGGAAGACATAACAAGGTAGGCTGCTTATTTTGATACAGCAGTTCCCAAACAGTCATCTCTTACTCTCCATCATCATCACGCAGCAGTCCAGTTTTTCAAAATATACTTTGTTGTGCGCTGGTGCTTTGATAGCGCCCCCTTGGTAGCCGTTAGCTGAGCCACAGATAAGCCGCACCGTTGTTTAAGGCGCAGGGTCCAAAGCAAGGGAAAAAAGTAGCGGCTTATAGTCCGGAAATTACGGTAAAAAACTTTTCATGTCAAAAGTCAGTTTACTACTAGAATTTAGGGAATTGTTCATTAAAATAAATGTGGAAACTCTTGTCCAGGATACACCAAGAGATGGAGGCTCTCATCCCCATGACCCTAAGAAACCTTCAAACTGAATGAAGATGTTTACAAGCTTTACTTTAATATTACACCATATTACTTACTCAGCACGATTAGTTTTAGTTAATATTGTCAAAAGATCACAAGATAATATTTTCTAAATAATATGTTTAGGTTTTTTGCTTTTCTGTTATTTAGAGATAAATATTTTAAAGCAAAATATACATTTTTATGTTTAAAAAGAAAATTCAACATTTAAAAATAAAATAAACTTTAGAAACAGTTAAAGGACTAAGTTTTATTTTAAAGCTGGGCTATATTACAGTGAGATTTTGAAGTCTGGGATAATGATTTGATGAAGAAATGAGTTAAGGAGGACTTAGTGGTTACACATGCTTAGATTAAGCATTCATCTGACATCATTCACTAATGGATACTAGTTAGGATGTGATGTTTTATGAAGAGGTCAGAAATAAAGTTTTGTCTTGTCCCCTTTTTCCAGGCATTAAACCCTTCCAATGTGACCGCTGTGGGAAAAAGTTCACACGGGCCTACTCCCTAAAGATGCATCGGCTGAAGCACGAAGGTAAACGCTGTTTCCGGTGCCAGATTTGTAGCGCCACATTCACGTCCTTCGGTGAATATAAGCACCACATGAGGGTCTCCCGACACATAATCCGCAAGCCGCGGATTTATGAGTGCAAAACATGCGGCGCCATGTTCACCAACTCTGGCAATTTAATTGTACACCTGAGGAGTCTGAACCATGAAGCATCCGAACTAGCAAACTACTTCCAGAGCAGGTGAGGAGTCTGTGGGCATTGACCCCCACCATTTACTAAGATCTCACCTGGATCAGAAAATTAATTTTAGTTTATATTGTGAAACCGGAAGTTGAATAGATCGTTGACCTGACTTTGGTTGTGTAGAACTGTTTTTAAGATGAAGTATTTCAGAGTTTGTTGGATAATTTTAATGTCTTGTTTTTTAAGTAAATGCTTTGACTTTCTTTTTTAGGAAGCAAATTTAGATTTTTTTTTTTTTAACAAGGTTTGAATGAAAAAGCCATTAACACTTTGGAGGCACAAACACAGGTACATAAAAAATAAAATATTGGGGAAATGGTCAATATGTTAACTAACTCTAACTGCAGGAAAAGTGTTTTTGTTACCAAACCTACCAATTGTTGGGTTCAGTCATAAGTCTGTCAAAGTTCTCTTTATCGTTAAGTCTGGTGTAAAAACAAATTAGCCAATTAAAGTCAAAATTAGGGCAGTAAAATATATTATGTCAGATGTAGAAATGTTGGGATGGTTTTAAAATCTTGTCTTTAACTGAGAGTACAGAAGGTGAGATCATTACAAGAACAATGAAACACAGTCCAGCAGGGCTCTGTTTAGCAGCAGAGTGGAGTAAAGTACTTTAACAGTATTAAAAAGTTCAAATCCCAAACAGACTGTTACACACAATGTATTTAAAAGTACAAATAGTTAAAGTATTAATATTAAGCAGTGGACAAAGATTGAATATATAGATGACACACTACATGCATCCCTCAATCAGTTGCATTTTTGTTTGTTTTTTTTTCATTAGTTTTTGTTACTTATTTGTGTCCACTCTTTAGTAACCTTTGGCATTTAAAACATTGTTTTCATAAGGTGTCACTTTAGTCCCTGATTTACTGTAATTTAAAAAAAATTAAAATAGGGATGCATCGAATATTCGGCCACTGAAAATCTTCGTCCAAAAGTGACCTAAAAGTGCACTTTCGGTTTTCGTCTGAAACGCCCAAATCACCGAAACAACACGGCCGAAACTGTGATGTCACGAGCAAATAGCGCAGCCAGCACGTGAAAAAAGGATAAAGGCGATTTTGCATGTAGCGTTGTATGGCATGCTGCTTCAGGAACGTTGTCCTTGCAGCGGCTCGTTTCATTTAGCTCCTCCCGGTGCAGAGCGCTGTAGTGGTGCGCGGCTCCAAGTGACAGGTGGTATACGTGTGCGTGACATGGCTTACAGCCCTCAAGTCCCCCTGGACAGAAACTGAACATCACCTGTAAGACCATGCTGGGCTGCTACAACGTTTTTCCATCCCAGTCCAGTCCTGACTGGACCCAAGTCAGACCAGAACCAGAGTGTTATTTTTTTATTCCCTGTCGGGGCTGCTGAGTGCTGCTGTCATATTGTCATTTTTCCCTCCTCTCACCATTGTTTTCATAGTTTTGTCATTGATTTATTGCAATGCCTTGATTTGAGTGAGGTTAGTACACATCGTAGCCATAAATGCTATGATTCTAATAATTTACATAATCATTTATTTCGGTGTTTCAATTTTCGGACTGGGTTTTCTAATTTTTGGTTTCGGCCAAGAATTTTCATTTCCGTGCATCCCTATATTAAACCTTTATTTAACCAGGTGGAAAAGCCCATTGAGTTTATGATCTCTTTCACAAGGGTGACCTGGCCAAGAAAAGGCAGCAGCACACATCATAGTAGACGGTTACAGTGTTTAAACAGACATACAGTAGTAATATGTGAAATATGGGCTGTTTGACAGGTAAATTAAGAAACCATTGGAGATGTAATAAATTTAGAGTTTAAGATAGGAACAATATGAGTTTAAGAACACAGGCATTGTTTAGATAAATTTTGCTGTCGGTCTCTTAAAGGCATACTCAGTAGCCAGGTAAATAATGTAGCTTTTAATGTTTTTTTTAAAGCCTCTTAACAACGTTCCAACATAGTATAGCCATAAATATATTGTGGAGACTAAAAAAACCCCGAAAGAAATCAATAAAGTAGTTGTCCCGCAGTTCTCTAAAAACTTCAGCCAATCCTATCGTTCGGACTGAACGATAGGATTGGACAATCCAGCTGTCTGTCTGCCACATTTCCGCACTGCTTGGATTGTCATTAATCCGCCCGGACTCATTTTCCGTCTGAACATCCTGGAAGTGAAAGGAGGACAGAATTAGCGAATTAGCCATCAGTTAGAGCTTCCATTTTAAGATAAAAATACCAGAGTACCCCCAAAAAACACCTTGTCAGCTAGCAGAAAACTAAAATCGTTTGGAGGTGAAAAGATTAAAAGCTGGGGGAACAGTGAAGTTAGACTCTGCATTGTTATCGTCGCAAAACGGGGTCCCATCCCACGGGGAAGGCTGGCTTATGGATTTTACCCGACGGGAGGGGTGAGTGCACAGAGTCGTGTTTCTGTAAACTAGCTAGCGAGACCTCGTTTGTTTACCTGGCTACTGAGTATGCCTTTAAGATAGAGTGGAAGTATTCCAGCGACACTAGTTCTGTCTGTTTCAGATCAGATTGGAGGGCATTCCAGGCAGAGGGGGCCGAACACAATGTGTAAAATCAAGGAGGGCCCAGAAGTATAAGATTGGGTACCACTGATACAGTATAGTGCTTTAAAACGAACACAATGATCACCTCTGGTTGGTTATCTCATGATTCCAGTCTGCTGTGCCAGTCCAGTCAGGGTAAAACCTCCTGAAAGTACGTTGTCATTTAGGGAGCTGACCGGCTGTTTCCCCAACCTAGCATAGAGAATTTGTAACTGTTGGGTCCAAAAGCAACTGTGGTAATCAAACAGTTAAACAGCCATAAAAAAAAGTTCATGCAGGCTTTGCTAGTTAAAAAGTTCCTGGCCTCTGCAGTTTCCACGGGTTGTTTTGAGCCTTCTTCCAGCCAAGAATAGTTCAATAAATACTACCATTAAATCAACAGGCCACTGTTTTCAGTTTTTGCACAAACTAAATAAATGACGTGTGATGCTTTAATCCGTGAGCTTCACAGGTGCTGATAGGCAGGTTTTATGTTTGAAATGGGCCTGGTGAACAACTTTCCACCTTTAAGTTTCTCTAGGCTCTGTTCACTGACAAATCCCATTACAATTCACAGAAGGAATGGGTAAAAATGAAACTAGGAATTTATTCACAAAAAATGTTTTTATCAATAAGTTAGTTTTGTTTTTGCTCAACAATCCTGCTAAACACAGCTCTCAATTAGTTCTGCTTGCTTTACCAGAAATAGCTTGTGTTTAACCAAATAAAGCAGATTATTTATGTTGATGTGCAGCGTGACTCTCAAATTCTCAAAGTCGGAACACAATGTCTTTATAAAGTCAAGGAGTGTTTTTATTTTCCAGACTTTCCACTTCTTAATCAACTCAAGCCCTCACAGGTCGGCAGGACTCAAACGGGCTATTGACTCCTCAGACATTTTATAGTAGAAGGTCTACGCCTGAGATCATAACAGTGTGGAAAATTCTCTGGCTGTTCAGTCAGACCCCTAACTCCTATCACCAGTCGTCTTATAAAAAGAGGTCTACTGTACTATACTTGCTGATCTTCAGACCAGTTCTTTTACAGATTCAGCTGTTCTCTGGGCCCCAAAATACAACCCTTCTCATTGTATATATGAAGCACATTTTAAAGATGCATTCAGTCATTCATATTTAAATATAATTTTTTTTGCACAGTCATGCGTTTGACCTTTTCCTACCTATTTTTTGTATGAATATTTTTAACTGCCAGCAAAGGTGCATGTCATCTGGTCTGTTTTGAATAAACAGTGAAAATGTTTAAAGTAATTATTTATAAAGCTCCTAGGTAAATGTGTATGTGAGACGGAATGAACTAGTGGAATCAAAATGATGCTACATCTAGATCAGCTGTTCCCAAACTTTTTTGCCGTGCACCCACTTCTGTGTCCCAACCGTGTTGACACACCCCCAGTCCCCCTAGGGATGGGTACCTTTCACATTTGAACTAATTCCCGGTACCTAGGAATCAATACCGGTACTTAACGGTACCAATTTTCGATACTTTTGGGTGTTTAATAATTAAATCGCTTTTTATATTAAATATATTCATTTCTCAATATATATGTAACAAATATCACAATAAATAAGATACAACGGTTTGTATTTTGTCATCGTAGTGTTGTACAAAATTATTCAATATGAAAACTTTAACCAACTGCTTAGTGTTTTCTAAATGATGCAAAAATTAAAACCCAGCTCCATGTCCTCCTATTCCTCTACTTTGGCCTCTGGAATAACTATGATGAGGAGAACATGCATTATAAAAGTTCAGCCATAATGATAACAATGACATGTCACTGTTTAATGAATAAAATCGCTTATCAAGACTAAATCTCGTTAGCTCAGTCATTAGCTCATCTGTGGTTTTAATGGTTGAACGTAGCGCCGCATTTTTAGTAAACAAACAAAGCAAATGACTCACTGTGGAGTTGATTAAATAAGAACACAATATGGAATCAATCGGCAGGGTTGTCAAGAAAGATTCTTTGAATAAATATGCATTTGATGAGATGAGCGTTCCAGTAGCAATGTTACCCCGAGACGCTAGGTTAGTTAGAAAATTCGATATTCAGTCATTTTCGATTTATCGCCCAGTCCTAGTTGGTACTAATGCCTTGTGTAGTACATCCCATTCCCCACTCAGCCTGAACAATCAGCGAGGCGTCTTTACAGAAACGTAATGTTTGAGCTGCCACAGTTCCCCTGTGGTATGAGCAGAGTGTGTCGGCACAAGCTTGTAATGAGCATACATGTTTTGCTGCTTGGGCGGTGCCTAGCAGTAGGGAAATACAGATGGTAGATGTAACATCGATACACAAAGGAGGATAGTGGCAAAGGAACTTATTTCGTGCGCGCTTGCACCCATCATCATAAACTTTTTTGTCCTCCATCACTTTTCTATAGTTTTACCCTTTGCTCAAAGACTGAAAACGCAATCAAGTTTGGCAGCTGCTAAAAGCAATATGAAAGAAAAATGAAGTGTCAGGGTTTTTCTAATGTGCAGCGCCATCATCCTGCAAGATTCCCTCGTGCAGATCTGTACTGTTTCTCATTTATGAGTTTTGTTTCTCTTCTCCCCACCAAATTAGGTACAGTTCAGACCTGGAGTGTAATTTCCACTACTATAACTACATTAGCAACATTCTCTGATGCTCACCACAGATCCCATTTTAGACATGAAATGAGATCTGTGGTATTCTAACATGGGGCTGATCTCTTCAGTTTTGCTCCAGTGGGTTGGCCTGTCCCAGTTTGTGCTTGTGCTGTAAGGGCAGGACAAAGATATAAAGCCCTACACATACAATGTGGATTTTCTATTTCTATAGTTAGATTTTAAACAGAATGTTACGTGTGGGAGGCTTTTATGCAAGTTATTTTTTAAAATACATTGTTAGCTACAACAACCTTTTGGAATGTTTAGTTTAAAGGTATTTTTATGTTTTGCATTTGGTATTTTAATCTGTTTTTCTCGTCAAACCAAAAATAGAGTACTGACTAATTAGACAACTTCAAACAATTTACTAGAACTGTGCCAAGAACTGTGCCAAAAACAAAATGTGTTTGTTTCTGTGAAAGGAACTCCTGACAGTTGGTCATGGTAAAATCTTCTGAGGGGGCGTTCTTTTTTTGTAGACAACATTTTCAGTCTTTTGTGAAAAACAAAAATTGAAAACCTACTGCTGCATACAGAACGAATGCATTTTGTGAAAGTCATTGACTAAATTAGTTATTTCTCAAGCTTTTCAGTGTCAGACTCCTAAAATAACTTCTCAGATACTCGTTGCTGGTTGAAGTTTACAGACCTAAGCTAATAAGAATCAGAATCAGAATCAGAATCACCTTTATTGTCATTGTACTAGTACAACGAAATTGAAAGTGCAGTCCTTAAGGTGCCTGAACATAAAAAATAAATACTAAAATACGATAAAATACTAAAACAGCAGTTGCTGAGAGTTAAGAATCAGAATAAAAATTTTAAAATCAAAATTAAAAACATCCCACACTGCAGTTATTGCACAAATTCCCATGATCAGGTTTTCTCAGCATTGAGTGCAATTACCGCTCTGGCATAAAAACAGTTCTTCAACCTGTTTGTTCTCGCTTTAATTGTTCTGAAGCGTCTGCCCGAGGGCAGCAGTTCAAAGAGCGAGTGTCCGGGATGAGATGGGTCCCTGAGAATACTGTGTGCCTTCCTAAGACAGCGGGAGCTGTAGAGATCTTCCATAGAGGGGAGAGGGCAGCCAATGATCTTTCCCGCTGTGGTGACGACCCTCTGAAGTGCTTTCTTCTCTGCAGCCGTACAGCTGGAGAACCACGCACACATGCAGTATGTTAGGATGCTCTCAATGCAGCAGTGGTAGAAGGACACAAGCAGTTTTTGTCTGAGATGGTTGTTCCTTAATGTTCTCAGAAAGAACAGTCTCTGCTGTGCCTTCTTAACGACAGCCTTAGTGTGTGTGCCCCAGGTCAGATGGTCCTCTATGTAGACCCCCAGGAACCTGAAGTCTGACACCCTCTCCACACATTCTCCATTGACAAACAGGGGCTGAATGTCAGCCTTATTCCTCCTGAAGTCTACAACTATCTCCTTTGTTTTTGTTGTGTTAAAAGCCAGGTTGTTATCTGTGCACCACGCTGTCAGCCGCTCCACCTCGTCCCGATATGCAGACTCATCCCCCCCGGAGATGAGTCCCACCACAGTTGTATCGTCTGCAAACTTCAAGATGCTGTTGCTGGAGTGGGTGGGGGTGCAGTCGTGAGTGTAAAGAGTGAAGAGTAGAGGACTCAGCACACAGCCCTGGGGGGAGCCGGTGCTGAGGCTGAGGGCTGAGGAGATGTGGGGGCCAACCTTAACTCTTTGAGAGCGGTCAGACAGAAAGTCCTTGATCCAGAGGCAGGTGGAGTAAGATAGACCCAGGTCTAGTAGTTTGGTCACCAGTCTATTGGGAATGATGGTATTAAATGCCGAGCTGAAGTCCACAAAGAGAAGCCGCACATAGGTCCTCTGCTGCTCTAGATGGGACAGAGCAGAGTGGAGAGCTGTGGATATGGCGTCCCCCGTGGATCTATTGGCTCTATAGGCGAACTGG
Organism: Callopanchax toddi; assembly: GCA_006937965.1. Classification (NCBI taxonomy): domain Eukaryota; kingdom Metazoa; phylum Chordata; class Actinopteri; order Cyprinodontiformes; family Nothobranchiidae; genus Callopanchax; species Callopanchax toddi. Next base: position 152,136 of record SSNR01000262.1, on the reverse strand, counting down.
TGAGGGTCAAGTCCTGCCGGGAGCATTGAGATGATGTGTGTTCTGACCAGCTTCTCAAAGCACTTCATGACGATGGGTGTCAGTGCCACTGGACGGTAGTCATTCAGGCTGCTGATGTCATTCTTCTTGGGGATTGGGACAATTATGGAGGCCTTCAAACAGGGGGGGACAGCAGCTTGAACCAATGACTGGTTGAAGATCTTGGTAAAGACCCCCGCCAGCTGATCCGCACAGTCCCTCAGCACCCGACCAGAGACGCCATCAGGTCCCGCAGCTTTCCTCGGGTTCACAGCCCTCAGTGTGCACCTCACTTCATGCTCCTCCACCCTGAGGATGTGGTTGCTATGGGCCGCTGTATGTGGTGTGGCTGTGGGTGACTCCACCTCGAAGCGGGCAAAGAAGTGGTTCAACTCCTCCGCCAGTGAGGCATCACCAGCATCAGCAGAAAAGTTACTGGGTCTGTAATTGGTGATATGTTGTACCCCCTGCCACACCTGTCTGGAGTCGTTGCTCTGGAAGCAGTCCTCTATCCTACTCCTGTAGGCCGCCTTGGCTTCTCTGATGCCTCTCTTTAGATTGGCTCTGGCAGCACTGTACAGTGCCCCATCACCCGATCTGAAGGCGTTGTTGCGCTCCCTGAGCAAGCACTGCACCCAGCACTTAATAAGGTTAAACAAGAAAATAAAAACGATCACTAAACCCCTCAGAAGACCTTTCATGGATACCAGATCAAAGAGTTTGAGTACCCGGCCCGGAGGGTTACCGGGGTCCCACCCTGGAGCCATGCCTGGGGTTGGGGCCTGTGGGTGAGCGCCTGGTGGTCGGGCTTTGCCCATGGGGCCTGGCTGGGCCCAGCCTGAACCGGATAGATGGGCTCATCCGACTGTGGACCCACCACCTACAGGAGGATCATGAAGGATCCAGTGCATTGTGAATCGGGTGGCAGACCGAGGCGGAAGCTTTGGCGGTCCAATCCCTGGACAAGTAAACTGACTATTGGGACATGGAACGTCACCTCTCTGGTGGGGAAGGAGCTGAAGCTTGTGGAAGAGGTTGAGCGGTACCGGCTAGATATAGTCGGCCTCACCTCAACATATAGCGTTGGCTCTGGAACCCGAGTCCTGGAGAGGGGTTGGACACTCTTCTTTGCTGGAGTTGATCCGGGTGAGAGGCGGAGGGCTGGGGTGGGCTTTTTGCTAGCCCCAAGACTCACTGCCTGTATGTTGGGGTTTACCTCGAGGGATGAGAGGGTAGCTTCACTGCGCCTTCGGGTTGGGGAATGGGTCCTGACTGTTAATTGTGCTTATGCACCAAATAACAGTTCACAGTGCTCCTTAATCCCACTGAGGTTTATTCTGAGGAGGAACCGAAGCTGAGAGACCTGGGAATGAACTGTCCAATATCTGGGGCAGAAGTCATTTAGGTAGTCGGCAACTACACAGCGGCGGAGCCCTGAGTGTGGATGAGATCCATCCTGGGCATCTCATGACTTTGGATGTTGTTGGACTGTCATGGTTGATACGTCTGTGCAACATTGCGTGGTCATCAGGGGCAGTTTCTGTGGAGAGACCGGGGTGGTGGTTCCCATTTTTAAGAAAGAGGACCAGAGGGTGTGTTCAAAACTATAGGTGGATCACACTCCTCAGCCTCCCAAGACAGGTCTACTCCAGGGTACTGGAGAGGAGGGCCCGGTCGATAGTTGAATCTCGGATTGAAGAGGAGCAATGTGGTTTTCGTCCTGGTCGTCGAACTGTGGACCAGCTCTTTACCCTTGCCAGGGTGATGGAGGGGTCATGGGAGTTTGCCCAACCAATTCACATGTGTTTTGTGGATTTGGAGAAGGCTTATGACCGTGTCCCCAGGGGCACCCTGTGGGGGGGGGGGGGGCGCTCCAGGAGTATGGGGTGGATGGTCTTTTGTTAAGGGCCATTCAGTCCCTGTACCAGAGGAGTGTGAGTCTGGTCCGCATAGCCGGCAGTAAGTCGGACCTGTTCCCAGTGAGGGTTGGACTCCGCCAGGGCTGCTCTTTGTCACCGGTCCTGTTCATAATCTTTATGGACAGGATTTCTAGGTGCAACCGTGGTGTGGAGGGTGTTGAGTTTGGTGGCAGGAGAATCTCCTCTCTGCTTTTTGCGGATGATGTGGTCCTCCTAGCTTCATCAGGCTCTGACCTTCAGCTCTTGCTGGGGAGGTTTGCAGTCGAGTGTGAAGCGGCTGGGATGAGGATCAGCACCTCCAAGTCTGAGGCCATGGTTCTTGACCGGAAAAGGGTGGCTTTCCAACTCCGGGTCGGGAGAGAGGTCCTTCCCCAAGTGGAGGAGTTTAAGTATCTCAGAGTCTTGTTCACGAGTGAGGAAAGGAGGGAGCGGGAGATCGACAGGCGGATTAGGGCAGCGTCTGCAGTGATGCGGATGCTAAACCAATCAGTTATGGTGAAGAGGAAGCTGAGCCAGAAAGCAAGGGTAATGACCAAAACAACGAGATTGCGGATACAAGCAACCGAAGTGAGTTTTCTCCGTAGGGTGGGCGGGCTCAGTCTTGGGGATAGGGTAAGAAGCTTGGACATTCGGGAGGGACTCGGAGTAGAGCTGCTGCTCCTCCATATTGAAAGGAGCCAGTTGAGGTGGTTTGGGCATCTAGTTAGGACACCTCCCTAGGGCAGTGTTTTGGGCATGTCCTGCCAGCAGGAGACCCCTGGGTCAACCCAGGACAAGCTGGAGGAAATACATCTTCAGGTTGGCCAGGGAATGCCTGGGTGTTCCAGCTGAGGAGCTGGCGGGCTTGGCCAGGGATAGGATGGCCTGGGATGCCCGACTTGGGATGCTGCCACCACGACTAGGAACCAGATAAGCAGAGGAAGGCGAGGCAAGACACCCACTAAACAATTTTTTCCCCATTTACATCTGCTGCTTAATGTTTTGTAATAATTAAAATAAAGTATTTAAAATGAAATATTTTTGCATTAAATTTGAGATCTGGAGCTCATTCTAAGACTACATTTGGTGTTTCACAGATTATAATGGGGTCCCAACCCCAGCTTTCAGAACGTCTGGTCTAAACTCACAGGATGTAGCTTTCCCAGGAAAACTCCTGCTTGTCTTTTATGTTGATCTTAGCAGCAACAATGAGCAAAGCAGCTGCAGGCAATGTGCCAAAGCTCTGGATCTGTGCTTCTTAGTCCTCAGACATGTTTTTATAAGGCTGTGTCCTGACATATTTTAAACTGATCTTTGTTTGAACACGACAGATTTCTGCTGTTTATTTTTAGTATATTTTAGCATTTTTTTCAGATCTGTAATCTGTTGTAGCATCTGTTAGATAACCAATGAATCAAATGTGAAATAATTTGACATCATGTGTATCTCAGGCAAATTTAAACCATGTTTGTTTGAGTAATGGTTCAAATGAGTGAGCGTTTGATATCAGTAGAGCTGCTGAGGGTCTGTTTGTTGCTCAGCTCACAGATGACCATGAGATGTGTTTTGTTTATTTACTGAAACACCATCTGACAGGACACATGCAGCACGACCACTCATTATTGTTAGATTATGGATTATTTGAGCAGACTACCTTTACCTTAAATGCCTCTTAAGGTTTTTTTTTGTCTTTTTAGTCTATTTATGATTTCAAGAAGCTGAACGGTCGAAACTAATTCCTAAAGCTAGGACCATGACATATATATATATATATACATTTATTTTGCTAAAAAAATATATTGCTAACACCTGTAAATCAAAGTAATGGAAAGTGTTTAATGTGGACTGATTAGAACCCTGATGAAAATGTAGAAATGACTTCTAGTTTTTGTGTTTAAATGACATAAGTAGGCTGAGCTCACACGTTCTCTTGGTCCTTACAGTGATTTCCTCGTGCCCGACTACCTGAGCCAGGTACAGGAGGAGGAGGAGGCGCTGGGAGTCCAGTATGAGCTGGAGGAGTCTCAACATCTCCCGGTCTACCCGGGAAGCACCTCCACCACCACTGCCGCCTCATCCTCCTCCTCAGTCCAGATGTCAGTCATCTCCCAGGTCTCCTCTTCCACCCAGAACTGTGAGAGTTCTTCTGGCTTCCTTTCACCTGAACCCCTGGACCCCCTGGAAGCCCCCGTCTCCCTCAAGATGGACGCCGACGAGACGGCAGCCATGACGGAGGAGACCAAGATGGACAACAGTGTCGGGGGCAGTTCCCCAGAGGTGTTTGAAGAGGAGCAACAGCAGCATCCTCAGGCTGAGGAAGTGGCTTCCATTAGCATAGAGTGATCCAAGTCTTCTGCCTGTCCATCATGTCTTATTGTGTAGTCATGTCATATGGGATCGCCTGCTGGAATGATTTGATTGCTGAAGGAGGCCACATGCACTTGTTGAAGCGTCATCACGTGGAAGTGTGAGGAGGATGCAGGGATCGAAGGTTTCTAAAGATTCCTGTTTGCTTCATGACTCTTTATTTTCTACACACAAAACAGAAGCACTTATTTGAATCCATGTTAAACACCAGATTAGGTCATGGAGCATTATTACTACCTGGAAATGTGAGTTAACAGTATTTATAAGGTTGTTTTTTATCCCATATGACTTGAATGCAGCTAAAGTCATTTCTGTCTTGGCCAATTGGAGGTCTGTTCATTCCAAGCCTTGCTCTACTTTTTAGAAAGTGCCTGAGAGTTCACACTTAAGTAAAGTGGTTGGATATTGTATCGGATAATGAAAAGCAAGAGGACTTGACTTTGCCAAGTGACAAATCAAGTCTTTGCAAACTTAGCTTAAATGTATGAAACTGTATTAAATTTGTAGAATATTGTTGGTTTGTATGGGCAGAGACTGTGTTATTCCTTTGGTGCCGTTGCTATTGGCAAACTATTACATGTCAATATAATCTATACTGCAATAGGTTGTACTGTAGTTCTATATGAATGCTGTGTATGTTGAGTGTTGTGAAATATGAGTCGTCAGGTGTGTGTATGTGCATTTCTATGATCAGTATGGACACAGTGCATTTCACTTTTAATGTTTAAAACTTGAAATATGTTTGAAACATATTCCCTAAAGATATTTGTGTAGTGAAATTCTTAACCTATTTTTTGTTTTCAGCAAACGTTATTGTGAAGTAAATCCATGTTTTTCTAAGAAAAAAGGAATTATATTTAATTTCACAGCTGTTTTCTAATTTCCTACCAATGCTGAATGACAAAAAATAAATGTTACGTTCAAAGATAAGTCTTTGAAGTTCGAGCTTATATAATCAGATTGTGGTAATGTAGCATTTCATCCCAGCTGAAGTTTAGCCAGCTTGACTCGAATCATTTTTTAATAAGTTTAGGTCGGTTTGTGTTGTAAGGTTTGGTATTCCACATGGTTTTCAAAATCTGGATTCCTAATAGGTACATAGTGTTTTAGCGTTACCGTTGCTGTGATCTCTCATTAGGTACAGGCTTAGGCTCTTTCAGGTTTAAGACCTGTGATTATTCTTTTCAAGATTGAAAAAAAAAAATCAAACTTTTCTAACATTTCTATTCACTTTAGGAACTCTTGTGGAGTAGGCTAAGGAGTTGGTTAAAAATGAATTTCGTGAGCCTTTTGCTAACAGACGATCTGTTGTTTATCCTTCAGTTCTCAGCTTTGTTGCAGACCGTGATTCTAAATATGTTACGGTGCAGCTGAGTTTCAAAGAACAAGTTAACCTTTTGCCACAAAAGTCAGATTTCTGGTAGAACCTGCAGTGTTTGATTGCACTCTGTTGCACTGGTGTGGCCACTACAAGTGTTTGGTGTTTGTACATTAATATTGTGGTGGTCAAAATCAGAACCAAGTGAGGCGGCTGTCACAAGGCTGTATAGTGTTAGAGGTCAAACTGCTTTAAAGAGCAGCGCAAGCGTCTCGATGTATGAACCCCAAATACTGTGAGCTGGAGGGAGTGAAGTGTGTTAAGCAGGACCTGATGGTTTGATAGCAGGCTGTTCTTTACATTTCAGATTTCTCTATATTTTTGTGCTGTCTGGGTCAAACTTTTCACCCCTGTTTTCTGTGTTGTGCCAACCTAGTTGCAGTTCAGTACATATACATTGTTGTGCCTGGGTTCTGAGAAGATAATGACACCCATGGAGATGATCCATGAGTTGAATGCTACTGATACTCACTCTGTTTGTTGTTTTTATTTAAAATTTCAGACCCCTGAAAGTACTCCAAACAGGTGGCACTTGAGATTACTCCAACAGGATGTGAGAGCTCACACACACACACACACACACACACACACACACACACACACACACACACGAGCTCTATTGGACATGCTGACCTGAATAATGCTGTGATGAGAGTTTAAAATTCCCCGTCCTGACCATTAAAACCCACTAAGAGCTCCCAATCAGAGCTGGTTGATACCCAGTGCCATCCTTTCAGTCACTTTTTCAAAATGTGCCATTTGCCCTTTTTATCTGGGTACAAATCAAGCTTTTAAATACAGGACCAAATGTTCTCTGTCTCATTGGGTATTTGCCATGGCAATCAGTATGTGCACATGATAAAAGGAAGAGATAATCATTGAGTAGTTCATGCTGTTTAGCAAAGGGGTGCTGCCCCTAAAACACTGTATGATATTGTGCATATCAGAGGCTAGCCTTAGTAAATGGACCTATTATCTCTAGTTGCACAATGTCAGAATTTAGAAAAAGTAAAAAAAATGCATTTTTATATTCTCCATTTGTATGCCATGCTCTCCATCTGTCGTGCGTTGTCTGTATTCGACTTTTTTACGATGAAATGCTGCTGTTTGTTGAAACGCAAAAGTGCCCAAAATATTTTTGTGAACTGACGTGTGCAATAAATGGACTGGTGTTGTTTCAGAGTTTTAATTTTGTCTTTGGAATGGTGATTCAAATATATATGCATATTGTACAGTAGAATGTAAAACTTTGTTTTAATCAAATGTGACTGAAGGCGATTCGTCCAGACAAGGACTTGTTTGATCTGTGAAACAAGGACTCTGGTTCTTTTCAGCTCCTATGTGTTTGTTTCAAAGGTTGCATGTTCATATTGTTCTGTGAAGTGAAAGAGAGCATGTCTTGAGTTGGTGATAAGTTTCGTCTAGGCCTTATACCTTCATCCAACGTAGCTCCGATCTGATCAGCATGCCCTCTTCTTTGATCGACACTATCTTTTTTATGTGCAATGTTTAGAAATACTCTGATACTGATTACTGGACATGCCTTTTTCAATGTACACTTGATGTTGTATATGTTTTTCAGTCCATATGGTTTATTTAAAGAGAAAACACAATAAAAAAACAACTGGTAGCTCCACATATTGATATATATTTTTGGTGATTTTTGTATTCTAGTTGCTGTTTCATGGCATCTTTAGATATTCTTGTTAAATGTGAATAAAGCAGTTTAGTCTTGGAGCTTTGGGGGGGTGGGGGACTTGGTAGTCTTCACTTTGTAACTGTCTGCAGTGTGTGTATATATAAATATAAATAAATGTACAGTATATACACTTAAGTCATGTTGCATATTCTTTATACTACAGTGCATTGATAAACACCTGATGGTGTATTCAGTCTTTGATAACTCAGAGAAGCTGTCCCTGATGATGACGGGTGGTGTTGAGTGTTTTAACTTGATCATAATCCACAGCCGGCAGTGAAAAACATCAAAACAACCCCATTTTGTTTAGGAGTTTATGATTGTTTTGAAATGTTGCTTTTGTTCTGGCTTTGCCGTCCTGTTGTATTTAAATGAGTTGTTTTTGTAGAAACCTAAAATGTAAATAAAAATCAAGTCAGATAAATAAACGAGTGCCTGAAATATTTTCCAGAGCATAGCTGAGGACAACGTCTTGTGTTTTATATTTTATAACAAAATGAAGTCATTCAGGACAATCCTAAATTTTAAAATGTATGGGGGAAATAAGTAAAGGGTAAATGGCCTACACTCGTATGGTGCTTTATCAAGTCCAAGGACACTAAAGCGCTTCACTCTACAGTCAGTCACACACTGATGGCAGTGAGCTACATTGTAGCCACAGCTGCTCTGGGGCAGACTGATGGAAGCTGCCACCCACCAGGCACCACCAGGCCCTCCAACCACCAGCAGCAGGCAAGGTAGGTGACGTGTCTTTCCAAAGGACACAACGACTGAGACGGAGCAGGGTTTAAACCAGTGACAGCCCACAGATTACAGGATGAACTCCTACCTCCTGAGTCACCATCGCCCTGCCCCGTAAAGCATTTTATACACTGATTTTTCAATATTTCTCTCAAATGATAGAGATCTGTAATTTTCATCATCAGAACACCTCAACAGTGAGAAACAGAATCTAAAAAAAAAAAATCACATTGTATGATTTTTAATTCATTTGCATTTAGTGCAGGAAACAAGTATTTGATCCCCTACCAGCAAGAAACCTGTCTCTCACAGACCTGTTAGTTTGCCTTTAAGAAGCCCTCCTATCCTCCACTCATTAGCTGTATTAATGGCACCTGTTTCAATTTATAACCTGTATTAAAGATGTCTGTGTCCACACAATCAACCAGACTCCAACCTCTCCACCATGGGGACCAAAGAGCTGTCTAAGGACTAAACTGTAGATCTACACAAGGCTGGGATGAGCTACAGGCTAACAGTTTAGTGAGGTGACTGTTAATCTCCCTCAGACTGGAGCTCCATGAAGAGTTGACCTGGTGGATTATCGATCATGAGGGAGGTGAGGGATCAGCACAGAGAGGTGCTGGTCAATCACTTGAAGAGAGCAGGGACCACAGGGTCAAAGGTTGCCATAGTAACGCACTACTACACCATCATGGATAAAAATCCTGCAGCAAGATCCCCCTGCTGAAGCCAGAACATGTCCAGGTCCATCTGAAGTTCAACAGTGACCTTCTGGATGACCCAGAGGAGGCCTGGGAGAAGATGTGATCAAATGAGACCAAAATAGAACTTTTTGGTATAAGCTCCACTCACCATATTTGGAGGAAGAAGGATGAGTAAAATCATCCCAACCATGAAGGGGTGGAAGCATCATGCTGTGAGGGTGTTTTTCTGTGATAATGACAGGATGACTGCACCATACTGAGCAGAGGATGGATTAAGTCATGACTTCATCCATCCTCTGCTCTGTATGGTGCAGTCATCCTGACTAATCTCCAGATTTTGGTCAACATTGATGATGGGTCATGGTTGGATCTTCCAGCATGACAATGACCTGAAACACAGCCAGGGACTCTAAGGAGTGGCTCTGGAGACAGTCTTCTAGCCTTTAGCTGATTGTCTTCATAGATCACTTTCTCAGCAACATGTTGAAAACATTTTATAGTTAGTAATAATTACTGAGTGCCAGTAATATCAAAGAAATAGTCCAACTGTAATTATTCACCAGAAAACTAAACCAAAGTCTCAAAGACAAATCTTAAAATTAAAAAAAAAAAAAAGCTGTGTGTGTGTGTGCGGGGTGGAGTGTCTGTGAAGGAATATCAGATCTGTAGATTCATAATCCCTAAAAAAAATAAATAAATAAATTCTGGATAAAAACAAATATTAGTTTATTACAGTAATCTTCTAACTGAGTATAATTGGATGAAGCTGTTCTCTCTCTCTCTCTTTTAAATGAGCCAGACTTTTGGTTTGTTTTAAATTTGTGCTGATTGTGAATATTCTCTTTTTTTCCCCTTTGTTGATTTCTGAGATGGAACCAGATGCCCCAAATAAAAAAGAGCCAATAATTTATTTAAAAAACAGATCCAGACACAGCACTGTGAGAGTAATTATTATCTCTTCTCTGCACGTTTACTCAAGAGCTGCAGGCTAATTGTAAAAAAAGGTGGCTGAAGTCATGTATCTCCCTCGATCCCCTATAAGCATGCAGTTCCTCCATTACAACCCTGTTGCATAATTCTTGGCTGTAACTTCATTCCTAGTAAACTTCTATTGTAAAAGCCAAGAATGTGTTGTTTACATTTGTGCTTATCTGCTGGAGCCGACAGCTGGAGGCGGATTTTGGACAAACTGGGTGCAGACGTTTCAGAGACAGAGATGATGCTGTGGTTAGCCTCGCTGCCAGGAAAAATAAAACACACTGCATGACTAATACAGATGTCATACATTCCTAATCAGTGGTGGGGTTTGATTCAGTGGAATATTCCACATAGCTCATCCTCGCCAGGTTCATTAGCCTTTTGTATATCCAATCCAGTCTAATTTTTTATATAGCACTTTTGAACATAAGTGAAAAACCTGAATCTCCTCTGAGCTTCAGGCTGGATTTAGGGAGCAGCTGGTCAGCTGATCTGAAGGAGCGTCAGGCTGAAGCAGGTCACAGAGGTATGGGGGAGTGAGACTGGTATTATTTAAAGGCTAAAAGAATGGGTTTACAGTCAATTATAAACAGGGAGCTAATGGAGAGACGCCAGGATGGGTGTGCTGTGTTGCAGCCACTTACATGACTACATTCTCTGGCACTGGACAATATTTCCCAATTTTTATTGTTTTATACGTAAATATCTCTGGCCATGTATTCTAACAGTGGAATATTTCATTTTCCACATCTTCAGAACATGGCTTTCATTTGCACCAGTCAGTGTAAACGCTTTCAGTTAGCGGTGAGTGATAGTAAGTGGTAAAATGTGTTTATTCAAATAAAAATGTTCCAGATTTTGACTTTAAAACAAATCTGTTTCCAAACTTAATCCGTTCACTTCTCTATCCCTCAGCCAAGAACACATTTTCCAGAAACAGGCCGTCCAGGCAGTTACATAATAAAATCAACCTTTAGTGCGTGTCTTGGTCAACATCAGCATATTTGTAGTCTGGACTTCCAATTTAAATCCTTGGAAGATCGTTTCCTTCCCGGGGATGCACGATTCCTAATAAAAGAACCAATAGAAGCTGTAAGAGTTCAGAACACTGCCTCCAGGCATCATGTGGTAAAGAACAGGTTATAGTTTGAAAGAAATTGGTTTAAAGCCAAACACTTTATTGTAAATGAGTCATGTTGTGATGCTCTGTCACTCCAGTCATCTGACAGAGGTTTTATCAGGAAAAGCATTCCATTTACACGAGTTCCTCCAAACAACAGCTGATTGTTCCCACCTGCAGTTCTGTAACTCCTCATTGAGGATTATAATGAGTTCATTATATTAAGTGATAACGTGGTACCTCAGAATTAACAGGTATCAAATCGTATAAAGAAATAACAAAATATGTGGAACATTTTAACACAGATTGGAACAAAAATAGTTGAACATGAACACTGCAAAAACTGATTTTTTAAGGAAATAAAACAGCCTTGTTTTTAGACATGTTGTCTTATTTTTAGTCTTAAAAGAAAATACATTTGTCAGGTAGAGTGGTGTGAGGTGGACCCAATGTGAGGTGAGGATGAGAGGTGGGGAACGGAGCAGGTAAAACTCAAAAGGGGATTTATTATAAAAAAAAGGTTTAAAGTACAAACTACATTAAATGCCAGAGACAAGGAGTTCTTTAATTTGTTAGCAAGAATTTTTTATTATTTTTTTTAATTGTGCATGATTTTGTTGTTTTGCATGATTTGGATTTATCCCCTTCTGTGAGCCCTGCAAGAGGAAGTTTTGGGTTTCTGAGTTGCTGCTCCCCCCTGGTTTAAGGGCCATGGGGCCTTGTTAAAGACCATCTGGGTCCCGGTTACATTTTGGCATTGTTGTGGCAGGATCCTGGTAGGGAGTGGCACTGGAGGCCCAAAGTTCAGAGCAGATTTTTAGGGATGTCAGTTTTTACCCGGTGCACCTTTGGTGCCAAGGTAATTTTTAAATTGGGTTTTTTGTTTTTGGATTATTAGTGTTTTATCCCTTTCAGCTCCTCCAAAAGGAGGTGGTAGAACCTTAGTGCTCAAGGTGACAGGGACTGTCACTGTAAAAACATGGAGGGATGTTACACAGTGGGGAAATAAGTGTATTTTTTCTTCTTTAAATTGTTTGCATGATTTGTTTTTTAATTTTGTTGTTTTCCATGATTTGGATTTATCCCCTTCTGTGAGCCCTGCAAAAGGAACTGGTCTAACCTCTATTGGTTGATGGAACACAGGTGAAACACATCGGCTTAATTAAGCCTCCTGCTTTAAAAGAGGAGCTGTGATGGGGGTGGGGTGGGGTGGAGGCGCACACAAGTGTTCGAAGTGTTCGAAATGCTCACTCACTCACTCACTCACTCACTCACTCACTCACTAACTAACTACATTTCGTTCCCTATATAGTCCCTTATATATGGGTTAGGGCACTGCCCCGTGTTCGGCGTTTCGAACACCACTCAAAAGCAGCAGCGTCATCAATTCGCGCCGGTATGGAAAGCCACAAGTGACTTTAACGCACGAATTTTCGCGTGTCTTTAACGCGTAAACAACGCGTAAACAACGCGTGAACAACGCGTAAACAACGCGCAAAATACACGTATTTTACGTGTGAAGTGTAGACGCGAAATATACGCGTAAACAACGCGTAAACAACGTGTAATCAACACGTACTTTTCGCGTCTCGCTGATTGGCTCCGAAGCCCTTGGGATGAACCAAAACACCAAGCACAAAAGGGGGGAAACCAGCAAATTCACAATAGGCCGCAGATAATGCTGTGTTGTGGGTATTCATGTGTAAAAACAGCACAGGTCACTAGCAGATGAGCTGTAGTCAGCTTAAGCATCTGCCTTCAGATAGATAATTATTTTTATATATTAAAGATAGATAGATAGATAGATAGATAGATAGATAGATGATAGATAGATAGATAGATAGATAGATGATAGATAGATAGATAGATAGATAGATAGATAGATAGATAGATAGATAGATAATTATTTTTATATATTAAATAGATAGATAGATAATTATTTTTATATATTAGATAGATAGATAGATAGATAGATAATTATTTTTATATATTAGATAGATAGATAGATAGATAATTATTTTTATAGATAGATAGATAGATAGATAGATAATTATTTTTATATATTAGATAGATAGATAGATAGATAGATAATTATTTTTATATATTAAATAGATAGATAGATAATTATTTTTATATATTAGATAGATAGATAGATAGATAGATAATTATTTTTATATATTAGATAGATAGATAGATAGATAATTATTTTTATAGATAGATAGATAGATAGATAGATAATTATTTTTATAGATAGATAGATAGATAGATAGATAATTATTTTTATATATTAGATAGATAGATAGATAGATAGATAATTATTTTTATATATTAGATAAATAGATAGATAGATAATTATTTTTATATATTAGATAGATAGATAGATAGATAGATAGATAATTATTTTTATATATTAGATAAATAAATAGATAGATAATTATTTTTATATATTAGATAGATAGATAGATAGATAGATAGATAGATAGATAGATAATTATTTTTATATATTAGATAGATAGATAGATAGATAATTATTTTTATATATTAGATAGATAGATAGATAGATAGATAGATAGATAGATAATTATTTTTATATATTAGATAAATAAATAGATAGATAATTATTTTTATATATTAGATAAATAAATAGATAGATAATTATTTTTATATATTAGATAGATAGATAGATAGATAGATAGATAGATAGATAGATAGATAGATAGATAGATAATTATTTTTATATATTAGATAAATAAATAGATAGATAATTATTTTTATATATTAGATAGATAGATAGATAGATAGATAGATAGATAATTATTTTTATATATTAGATAGATAGATAGATAGATAATTATTTTTATATATTAGATAGATAGATAGATAGATAGATAGATAGATAGATAGATAGATAGATAGATAGATAGATAGATAGATAGATAGATAATTTTTAAATATTTAAATGCTTAAACATATATTCTCTGAAAAGGTCAGTTTGCTTACAAGTCAAAGAGAGGAGTTGATGATGCAATAGGAACACTGCTGAACATGGTTTTTAAACATCTGGAGGGTTCAAATACACTGGCCAGATTACTTTTTATTGATTTTTCTTCTGCTTTTAACTGTATCCAGCCACATGCTTTAGCACAAAAAATAAGGAGTTTTTATAATACTGACTTTGGTCTTATTTCTTGGCTTATGGATTTTTTAACTGAGAGGGTACAACGAGTCAGAGTAAACAGTGTTTTATCTGAACCCCTTTTATCATCAACTGGACAGGGTTGTGTCCTCTCACCGCTTTTTTTGTTTGCTTTATATACAAATGACTGTAGGAGCTGTGACCCTGGACACCACATTATCTAGCTCTCAGATGACTGTTATTGTGTGTCTTTTAGGTAAGGGGAATATGGAGCACAGCCCAGACTTTTTTCAATGATGTGTGGACTCCTTTTTAAATATTAATGTAGCTAAGACAAAGGAAATGTGTATAGACTTTAGGAAAACACCTTCTCTAATCACCCCAGTTGTGATCAACAACCAGACAGCTGAGATGGTGCCATCTGGGGGTTCTGATTGATGATAAACTGAACTTTGGACCCCAGGTAGAGTCTGTGGTTAAATAAGCACACCAGCGTATGCACTTTTATCGTAAACTTTGTGTTTTTAATGTTAGTCCTGTTTTTATGAAAGTGTTTTATTCCTGTTTTATTGAATCTGTTACGTTTTCTTTTATCTGCTGGTATGGCTCACTTTCTCTAAGGAACAAGAACAGTTTACAGAACATTGTTAAACTGTGCAGTAAAACTGCTGGCATCCCTCTAGTTAGTCTCGGTAATCTGTACATTTCTAGATTTATAAAGAAAGCCAGGGTTATTATATCTGATCCTGAGCAGTGAGCATCCATTGTGTACAGAATTTCCACCCCCTTGACATCAGGACGACGATACCAGGCGATGCTGTGTAGGACTGAAAGAGGGAAGAAATCTTTTATTGCCATCGCAATTAGACTAGTAAATTCAGGCCTATGAGGACTTCTTGTATTGTTAATTGATCATCTGTGCTTGGATTGAATGTTGTTGTTTTATGTGAACTGCTGCTTGTGAAACAAATTGCCCCACGGGGATAATAAAGTGAACTGAACTGAACTAATCCTCCCCTGGTAGTTAGATATTTCATCCAGATCATTTCCAACAATTTTTACCTAATACTGTAGTTAGTTCCTTCCTGCTAGTGCAACATTGCCACAATGGAGGCTAACCTGAAGCCCCGCTTAGTCACCATGGTAACAGACACTCTTGGACAATCCTGCATTGTAGCAGGCAAACTGTCACGCTTATTAGCTTGACGAATATGTCAGAACAAACCATGTGAAGTCACACTGCAGGACTGGTATCCTGCTGCTGTTCTTATTAGAACATGCTATTCTACTAAGCTTTCTGGTGAGTTGGTGATTTGGTATTCAACACATTGAGTTTATTTTAACAGTCAGCGCATGATAGAATGATCTTATAAACAAACACAGTTCAGCCTAAGAAGATTTATTGCTTTACCCATTCAGCATGCTACTTTTATGTTAGCCCCCCCCCCCCCCTGTGTTAAGCGATTCAACATAAACCAATAATGGAAGAAGTCCTATATAAGGATTTTGCAACTATTTTGATTATCAGACTCTGCATTCAATCCGCAACCACTAGATGGCGGTACTTTAAAGTAAATGCATCTTGCAAATAACACATCTGACTTTCTGCTAATATCTTCTGTCAACTGTCAACAAAATCCTGCATGGAAACACACAAACTTGAGTACGGAGTAATCTCAGAAAAAGTGTATTTAAAAAATATTTTGAGTAGTGAAGCCCTTTGGAATTTCATGGATTTCTGCATAAATTAGCAAACACTGTTTCAAATCCTGTTTGCTAATTTATGCAGAAATCCATGAAATTCCAAAGGGCACATTCTAGATGTGTTATTTGCAAGATGCATTTACTTTAAAGTACCGCCATCTAGTGGTTGCGGATTGAATGCAGAGTCTGATAATCAAAATAGTTGCAAAATCCTTATATAGGACTTCTTCCATTATTGGTTTATGTTGAATCGCTTAACACAGGGGGGGGGGGGGGGGGGGGGGGG
>SSNR01000262.1:113449-133583 GCA_006937965.1 Callopanchax toddi | reverse complement strand
CCCCCCCCCCCCCCCCCCCCCCTGTGTTAAGCGATTCAACATAAACCAATAATGGAAGAAGTCCTATATAAGGATTTTGCAACTATTTTGATTATCAGACTCTGCATTCAATCCGCAACCACTAGATGGCGGTACTTTAAAGTAAATGCATCTTGCAAATAACACATCTGACTTTCTGCTAATATCTTCTGTCAACTGTCAACAAAATCCTGCATGGAAACACACAAACTTGAGTACGGAGTAATCTCAGAAAAAGTGTATTTAAAAAATATTTTGAGTAGTGAAGCCCTTTGGAATTTCATGGATTTCTGCATAAATTAGCAAACACTGTTTCAAATCCTGTTTGCTAATTTATGCAGAAATCCATGAAATTCCAAAGGGCACATTCTAGATGTGTTATTTGCAAGATGCATTTACTTTAAAGTAGAAGTAGGCACATCTATACTTTACAATACAATACAATACTTTACAACAACCTGTTCTCTGATTGGAGGGTGTTTTGTCTTCATGCTGTGATGGTAGCAGGAACACCGATTAACCAGTGAATGGACCTTTATACCATAATCACTGAGACACAGTCACTGACCTCAGGTGACCTCCATTCCACCAATATGACCACTAACACCAGCTGACTGGCCCTCTGTTGAATTAGGTCTGTAACTTTAAAGGGGTGAATATTTATGCAGTCACTGGTGTTGTGTGTGTGTGTGTGGTCTCTCTGGACTTCAGGTGCTCGTTATTATCTGCCTGACATATGCATTCTGGTCTCAGTTTACATAATGAGGGATTAGAATAAACGTCTGTGTTCGATAAATCCTCTAACCCCATGGCGTGTTCCAGGTCTCATTTCCTCCATCCCTCTTCAGCTCCCACACAGTGAGACCGTCCAGAGAGGGATGTCATCTACCAGACTCAGGTTTAAAGGCTCTTCTGATGCTGAAGGTTAAGTGAGACGGTTCTTAAAGAGTGAAGAGTGGATGAAGGAGAACAAATTGTTTACGGCTCAAGATAAATACATCAGTTGACTGAAACTAAATCTCACTGAAATTTACATTTTTCCTATAAATGAGACAAAGTACATCCCACATACACACATCAACAACGTTATGAGTAAATATCTCTCCAATGACGTGAACTTCTCACCAGATGTTGGTACCAACCCATCCAACCAGCACAGGTAAACACAACCAACCATCCATGTCCAGACATAAAGTCATGAACGACTTTAATTCTTGGTCTTCTCCTGGAGGAGAAACTAGACTCAGGTGGGATTCTGGTCTTCAGATCCTGAAGGGTGACCTCTGACCTCTCCATAGATGTTCTCTGGATTCAGGTCAGCTGATTGGCTGGGCCGTTCTAGCAGCTTGATTTTGTCTCTCTGTAACCAGTAGAGAGTTTCTTGGCTGTTTTTGGATCATTGTCCTGCTGAAACGTCCTCCTGGTTTCATCTTCATCATCCTGGTAGAAGAAGCACAATGTTTCCATCCATCCCTCCTTCCATTAATGGAGTGTAGATGCTGTTAAGGTGAGATTCTGGTTCAACTGAACCTTGTGTTGATGTTTAATTTGAATGTGTGTTCTTTTCAAAGCTGTGAGGAGTGAAAACAGACAATCTTCTTTTTTTTACAGACAGAAAATCTTGACTAAATTGCAAACAGAATATTGTCTCAATGCTTGCACCCAAATGCATGTTGTTTTAATTTGTTCCACAAACATCATGAGCTGGATAGGCCCAGGTGGAGGGATTTGAGTTCTGGATCCACCCTGTGATTGATCTCAGGTCCATTCTGTGTCCATGTCATTTCAGTTCAGTTCTAAAGCTCCAGGTCACAACAGCAGTCATCTCAAAGCTGAACAAAGCAAGAAGTCCAGATCATCCCAGGTCCAGATTCAGAACAACTAACACTAAATGTGATTGAATCAAATTAGATTCAATATAAAATGACGTCAGACTGTCTCGTTATAAAGGAACCAGCTGATTGGATTGAATCCTTACTTCAGTGTAATCATCCATTCTGAGCAGGAGGGTGACAGTAGGAAGGAAAACTCTTTTTTTTAATAGTGACCCCGTGAGTTGGAGTTTCAGTGGTCACCATTCTGGTCAAGTGAGGACCAGAGGTAATAGAAGATGGAGCCTGACCTTTAAGAGCTAGAAGTTAAAAGGCTAACCCTTAAATTTAGTTCTGGAGCTAATAAAGTGATGCTAAACCCAGAAATCTGATCTCTCCTCCTCCTAACTCATCAGAACTCAGCAGCAGCATCTGGATCAGCTGGTGTTCCTAGGACAACTGAACATATCTGGTGTGGTCAGACCACATGGGACCTGAATGGGAGATGAATTCCTGTCAGCAGCAGTGACTTTTTTAAATATAAATGAATAAAGGTTTGTGCAGAGTCACATAAAACATCTGATGGGTAACAGCAGCAGATCTGATTGTAGAACAAACCATAAACCTGTCCGCCTGTTGTGGTTTGAAGGCAAACCAGGAAGTGAAAATATGAGCTGTCATATAGAATATTCCTGTGTTTCATCATGAGGAGTCAAAGTCACAGCCAAAGTTTCCTCTGCTGAATAAATAACCCACAACCATCAGTCCTGTGGGTGTTTTCAGTCTGGAGGGGGGCGGAGCCAGCAGGAGTTCATAAGAAGCACCTTCACTCTGCAGCAGGAGTCCAACCCTTCATCCAGGAGTCACACTTTACCACACACACACACACACACACTCTCTGCATGCGTCCAGACCAGCGGAGGCTCTGATTCGGTCCCGGTTCTGATTCTCGTCCCGTTCAGGAGGTGATGGAGGCTCTGAGGTGGGCGGTGCTGCTGCTGCTGCTGCTCGGCTGCCTGCAGGATCTGCACGCTCTGGGGAACCCGCTCCCCCGCGAGGAGGAGGACCGGGAGATCTGGACGATGGAGAAGTGGCAGGTAACAATAAAAACACCAAGTTTAACCTCCACGATGGAGAGAGACGTGTTGGTTCAGAAAGAAAGTCTAAACTAACGAATCAGAACTTCTAGTTAATGTAGACGTTATGTTTCAGCACGTCGGACAGCTCCGTTATGAATAAAATTAAATAAAAGACAAGATTTAACTTTTTATTCAAACGTTCCCACATTTCTGACGAATCTTGTGAATTTATTGGGTTTGTTCAGCCTAGTTCAGTAAAATATGGGCTCTAAAATTAGAAACATTCAGAATCGGTGTTTAAACTTAATATGTGACTAAACAGATTTGGACCTGCTGATCTGGTCCAGGTTACCATGTGGAAAAAACCTAATAAATATCATTTAATGAACCACCAATAAAACTATCAGACGTTTTATTACCAAGTTGTGACCATTTAAACTATTTTTCCATGTTAAAAACAATTTTCTTTATTAATATTATCTGTTCTCAGTGTTTGATTATTAAAGCTGACCAGGACATAGTTCAGGGCATCCGGATGAACATGAGCTGAAGTTGTTTAGGAGTAGAAATGAAATCCTAGAAAAGACAAGCTTGTTTTTACAGTCAGGTTTCCTCTGATCTTTGCCCCTATGTCTGGAAAAATACATGTTCCTTTAGTTTATGATCATCTGCTGCTATCATGAGCAAAATGATTTATTTATGAAATAATTCACAATATACAGCAAATGGTGCATGCTAAGGGTTATACGTGTACTCTTTTAAAGAAAAAATTCACCCAGAGACAAGGATCAATAAAACAAAATCTGCTGATGAATGAGGCAGGATGACACAAACACTCCACAGGAAGCTCAGTCTGATTCCAGTTTTCTTCCAATCCACTGAAATATTTACTAAAATAGAAAAGATGCAAATTGATGGCGGCAAAGACTCTGGTGGGTGATAGATCCAGATGAATTTATTTGAGTGCATAAGCTCTAGAGGTCCTGAACAACTCTGTGTGTGTGTGTGTGTGTGTGTGTGTGTGTGTGTGTGTGTGTGTGTGTGTGTGTGTGTGTGTGTGTGTGTGTGTGTGTGTAGGGTTACCCTCTAGAGAGAGGAATAACCATCCATCTGGCTGATCTGATAAAGCGGTCCAAAGCGCAGCAGTTCCATGGCCTGATGGGAAGAAGCCCAGGTAAACAAAGACATGATGAGCACCAGGAGGGAATAAAGTGATGATTTGTTCCCAGAAAGAAAAATGTTTCTCTTTTTAAAGTCACTTCTCATCTTTTTTATTGTCAGGTTTGTCTTTGAGGCTGGGCAGGAAGCGTGAGTACCTCAGTCTCTGATGATCTGGTGGAGTTCATTTAACCTTTTAACTTCTACATCACAACAAAAACAATGAAAATGGGACTTGTTTACATTTCTTAAGCAATAATTTTAATATATTGTAAATAAAATTATGAATAAAAATATTAGAAATAATTTTGAGATCAAGATAAAGTAAAATCACACATTATTACCATAGTGCGTCATCTTTTTAAAATTCAAATATGCATATTTGTCATAATTATTTTATTTTAGTTGCTTTTTTTAGTTAAGTTTTATGTTTGTTCAGTAGGATATGGGGACTAAAAGACCTAAGGACAAAAAAGAAATAGGGACTAAAGCAGGAACTAAAAGACATAGGGACTCATGCTGTTAATAGGTTAAGCGTGCATTTAATGTCACTGAAGAAATATCTAATGAACTTTAAAAAATTAAAATTTAGGAATATTTGATAAGTTAAACATTATGGGCTTTTTATCATTACATTGAAAATGTATTACAGGGTTATAACATTTTATAAATCAAACAAACAGGCAGAGAAGATGTTTTCATTGTTTTTTCTTGGTGTGAAAATGAAAGGGTTTGGTTTTCATCTCATCAGATGCCAGGTTTAAAAATCTGTTTGATTTCTCTAAACCACCTTAAAATGGTTTTCTCTCATAATTTTCTCTCATTTTTATCAGGAACTAATAACAAAGGAGAAATGTTTGTGGGCCTGATGGGCAGAAGGAGTTCAGGAGGTAAAGCCAGCTCTGTTCTCGGTGGAAATCAGAACGCTCAGATGAGATTATTTAGTTGTGCAAAGCAGAAATTCATCTCTCACATCTCAGTCAATCTTCTCTACGTCTTTGAGTTATTTAGAGAACGATTCTTTGTGTTGCTCCTGCTGTGCGTGACGGCAGCGCGTTGAGTTGATGATCTCGTTGAATGCCTTTTCTTGGGTCTAATATTTTGCCTTATCACTCTTTATTTTTCAGACATGGAGGAAGAGTGGAAATCTGACTCTTACTGAAGAGAAAAACTAAAAGAAATAAGGGGGGGGGGTGCTTTAAAAAGCTCCACTTCAGTGGTCGTCTTCAGGCTTTTGTTGCTGATCAACAAGAATCAGTGACGCACGAGAAAAGTGGACTAAACTCCTGCAGAGGACTGGACTGTCTGCCACACTGTAAACTACTGATCAGATGATTCTGCTCATCCATATTTCTGTTGATATGGTTAAATTCTCACTGTTCTGTGCTGCTACTATAATTAATATTTCTTCTGTTTAAAAGAAAAAATGTAAATATTTGATAGTAAAACAGCAGATTAAAATACTTCATCTTGAATCACTGGCACCATGTTGCTGATTAATCAATAAAACCTTGTTTTGGTCACAGTTCTCTCCACGTTCTGTCAACATGTGCTCCGTCGTGTTTGAAGAAACAGCTTTAAATACAGATCATGACAGAATGTCGGAGCATACATTACCCATAATTCAACTCATTAGAAGCATTCTGCCTTTTAAACTCCAAACTCCTCCTAGTGAAATGTTTTTGTTTTATGGAAAATGTCTGTCATTCACCTTTAATATTAAAGTTTATCTTGATGTAATCCATATCCACTGCTTTCACACCACTTCTAAACTAAGATCATCCTCTGCTGATAACTGATGGACTTCTCGTTGTTTGATGTTATTTTTCATCTCTTTTAACCCTCTGACCGTCAGGTCAGACGGAGACTTTTTAATCCCTGCATCCTGTTAAAACATAATCTGAACTGAACAGGGAAAAAAAAACACTAATCTAAAAATATTACACAAAATCTGAGAATGTTTCAGTAAAAAGTTAAATATTATCAACATGTATTACCTTAAAATGACATCACATTTCACAGCCATTTGAGGATTTTAAGGAACCTGATTTTAACCTTCCTGGCCCAAATAAACAAAACATTTAAAATAAATAAATCATAAACATTGCATTGATTTTTTTAGAATAGAAGAAGAGAATAGGAATAACCGTTTTTGTCTCTCAGTGGGGAAATTCAGGGGCACCAACTGGAATGTGGCAGGCAAGTCAAAACATACAGATTCACATCAGAGTAAAAATATTAAAAATAAGAATGAGAGACAGCATAAACAGCATGAAAATTATTAATAAAATACTGAATGATCATTAAAAATAGCATACTCTGATTCTGATTCACAGAAATGTGAAACTGAATATTGTTTTTAAAGGGTTGAGTAGGAAAAAATGCACCACATGTGCAAATATATCTGTGCATAGAAACAGCAGAAAGAGTTCAGTGAGGGTTATAGTCTACCAGCTGCTGGGCCTGGGCTGCAGCAGCCTGCCACTGAAGGAGCTCCGGTTCTGCAGCATCAAGGGATCGGAGACGTTGTTCAACAGGAATGGATTATCCAGGTGGAATTTCTAGAAGTGGAAGTTAAAGGTTAACATTGTTAGATCAGTCAGCACTCAGGGTGTGAATGAATTAGTCTCAGCAATATTCTTAGGACTGACTGACTGACTGTGTTTTCTTTGATGATAGATTTAATGACATTTATTCTGCAGCTGATAAGGTACTTTACTTATTGAGATTCAAACACAGAGGTAAAAGCATTATAGCAGGCATGAATCTTAAAAACTTAACAGATTTACCAGCAAGCTTCCTTCCTGTTGAGCTTTGTGGTGCATTCAAAGAAAATGACTTGAAGCTATTCTTAGTTTAAAAACATTAAAGTACATTACGTGTTGAAACCAGGTCTCTGTGAATAACTGCAGGTTAAAGTTGAACAGAAAAAACTTTACTGAGCAAAACTCAAACTTCCTCACCGACACTGGAAACCTAAACAGTTTGTTATTGTTCAGATGCTGATTCAGCATTCAAACCTTTGTGTCATTACATCAATATTTATCTAGATTTCATTACTAGTTAACTACTTCAGCTATTTTTCTATTAATTCAACAATTTTTGTACTTTTAAAAAAATATTTCACTTTTTTATCACTGAAATTCCATTGTAATGGACTCAGATCCTTCAAAAACGTTCTGCTCTTCAAACTTTACCATAATAAACCAGCTTTATTTAGAATACACTATAAACCCCCACAAGGCCAAACTTACTTCAGTTCAACGTAGCGATGATGTCTCTGCACAAACATTGTAATTACTTTTAAAGCATTTCATCCACATCTCTTATATTTGTTTTCTTTTTATTCTTTTAGTATCAGATATAGTAGTTTTTTTCTCTAAGCCACTTGCACTTTATCTACTCCGATTTAGTTGTTAGGATGTGTTCTTGTCTTGTCAGGTCTTCTTGTATCTTGTCTGCGCATGGGACAGTGAGAAACGTAATCTCAACTTCTTTGTATGTCTAGCACATGTGAAGGAATTGACAATAAACTATCTCTTATCTTATCTTAGATGTCAATCAAACCTTAAACAAGTCACATGACTTTGAACCAATCCTGTATGATTCAGCTTGATATCATTTTAAAATCCGTTAATAAAATCATGTTTTCTCCTCCTCTGATGATGTCATCACTCCACTCTGAAGGCTTTGAGGGACACAAATAAAACATCAATACTTTGGCTTCCTGTTCCTAAAGTGTTTTGCTTCTTCAGGTCCTATTTGAGATCCTCACTGTGTTTGAAAGGATGTTTTTCTACAGAAGAAAATTAAACAATTTCAAAAGATTTGTTCTAATATTGATGGTTCAGCTTTAGTTCAGTTCTTCAGTAGGTTTCAGCCATTTTATTCAGTACTCAGTGTTCAAACATCATTTCTGGACAAAATGCATTCATTACATGCTTTTTCTGGACATTTCTTTAGATGTTTAAAAACTTTGTTGCAAGAAAAAGAGCTCCAGCAGTCCTTTAACTGCATCCTGTTGCTGTGGGAAACGGCTCACATACAAACCACACATCAGACCAGCAGTATCAGAGATCTGATTTATTGAACAGAAGAGCAGGAGGAGAAACAAGTGCAAGAGCTACATTTTAACACCACGCGACTTCAGTGAGTAGCTTCATCAGGTG
Organism: Callopanchax toddi; assembly: GCA_006937965.1. Taxonomy (NCBI): domain Eukaryota; kingdom Metazoa; phylum Chordata; class Actinopteri; order Cyprinodontiformes; family Nothobranchiidae; genus Callopanchax; species Callopanchax toddi. The sequence goes on along the minus strand of SSNR01000262.1, from coordinate 125,348 downwards.
GAGGTACGACTACAGCTCACTGCCGACCTATGGGAAGTGAAGGAATGCTGGACAGGAAAGGTGACATCATCAGGTGGGTTAAGGTGCTCTGAAGCTGTCCGTCTATAGCTGCCATTGGCACAGAGAAATGACATCACCAACAGGACAAAAGACATCAAAAACATCAAAGAAAAACCAGGTTTGAACTAAAAAGGATGGATAGATGAGCTCAACGCGTTTCAGAGGAGGTTTCTAACAGACATTTAATCAGCTTGTTCCAGCCAATCAGATTTAGGACCTGTTTCTGCTAAAAAAAAAAATCAACAACAACAACTATATCATTGTTTTTTTAAATTCATTTAGGGCAATAAGTTATAATATAATGTAAATAATTCACATTAACTTTATTCTAACATCTCCATGGTGGACCTACCTGTTTTAAGGTTAAGGTTTTTTTTTTTTCCTGTTTATTACCATTATGTCAGTTAAAATCTGAAAATAAGAAAATGTATTTAACTCAGACACCAAGTCCACTCAGGAACAAAGAGCTCCAGTTATTTGTGACACATCGTCATTACCGGAGCGTCTTATGGATTTCTGTCTTTTAGAGTCCTTCACAAATTAAGTGCACTTTCCTGCTGCTGCCTCTGAGAGCTGGCACAAGAGAAACATATAAAAACGGTAAAAAAAGGCTGAATGTGTTCATTTAAAACCAGAACATTATATTAATAGAGCTGCAGACAGCATCCTGTCTCCTCTCACATCACGGCACATGCATGTGACAAGCTAACAGAGGCAAAAATACAAGACAAAAAGGTTAGTATCACAGTAAAGTCCAAGAAATAAAAACACTCTGAGAAGAACCTCAAAGGCAACAATGAAAAAAAAAAAAGTAAAAACACGAAAATAAAACTTTAAAATTAAAATAAAAACATCACAAAAAAAAGAAACATGATTGATTTGATTTAACAAGGTAGTTTCATTACATAGCAAGCAGTTAGATTCGCCTAGCTTGTTTCACAACTCCAGCTATCAGCTCCTCAGAGGGTTTCTAGTCCTGACTACATTTTATTTATCAAAATAATTCACTTTCAAATCAGTAGTTTGTTTTCAACAGGAGAATAAAAGCAAAAAGTGCTAAAGCTAGACTAACGGAGCATTCATCATACTCAGAAATATCACGCATCGACAAAGACTACATAAAGGAGCGCAGTGTGGGAGTTAAGAGAACTGATCGCCCCCTGCTGGCTGGTTGACCCAGCACTCCCATGTAAATGAATGGGACAAAATATTAGTCTAACTTCACTTTTTTTTTTTTAAAGGATGATGCTTCATCCAACCATATGTTGATGGTTCCAGACCACCAAAATCACAAAGTCAAGTTTATGATGGATAAAAAATTAAATCTAACCTCAAAATCCAATATGGCTGCCCTGCATGAATTTATTTAATGTTTTTTAAATGTGTTTCTCATTAAATCAGTTTTAGACAAAGTACTACATTATAGTACTATATTATTATTAGAAACATGTTGCTGTTCTTGATGCTTCCAGTTTATTTTACTCATATCTGCTGTTTGTGTTTTTGTTGAGTTTTATAAATAAAGTTTTAATGCTTCAAAGTCCTGCCTAATCCTCTGAAAGTCATGCTGGTGTTATTAAAGCATCTAATCACTGATTACAGCTAAACCTGTTAGAACTTTGAACACATGGTTCAGCACCTGGAAAAATGATCTAAGCTGAATTTTTATACATCCCATTTGTTTACATGAAGGGGGCGGGGCTTAACACTAATAGGGCAGTCAGTCTTGGTTCTGTTAGATGATATCCATGTTGGTGGTTTAAATGTATAAAATGAAGACAAAGTCTTGCAAGCTTGTATTTCTGATCCTAACTTAGATAAAAAGTTCATCTACTTTAGTGGTTCAACTTTAATACAACATTTACCAATGAGCTGAACACTCATTACATCAATAAATATGGAGCATGTTAATAAAATATAAAGCTCAGTCAAACTGAGCTTCTAATCCTGATTAGTGAGCTTATTTAACAGCTCGTCTGTGTCATTTTATTTCTGCTTGGAAGAGTAAAATCAGCTGTAACATGTTTTGTCACTGATGCAACATAAAACCCTCTGAAATGTACATGACGTACAGGATGCTCAGAATTCTCCTTCCAGGAACCTTAAAAATCATCCATATCTACACAGAGATAAATATATTCACAAGGAGGCCGTCTGACTAAATCCCTTTACGCAGCCAATATAGATTTCAAAGGACATAAATAGCACATAAAATGTTTTAAAAAGCACTTGTTGAACAACTACATCATTTGTGCACACGGAATAAAAAGGGAAACATTGGAGTTGAAGCTTGAGTTTTTAACAGTGGTAAAACCTTAGAGGTAGAGGAAGAGTCAAACAACCGAGAACTGAGGGACAAATAACACTGAACACACATGTTGTTACCTTGTACCCATGACAACGTGTACATCATGTCACATGACACAGGTGAGAGACAAAGGTTTTTAAAATGTAGGGAGAGAACAGGTGATCACGCCCACATCAGTCACTTCCTGTTGGAGGAAACGTAGCCAGTGGCAGCTATAGCTTCTAGCTAACGGTCTTCAGAGATGTGTGTGTTGTTAGAGAGCAGCTGACTGGGTTCAAACAGCCACTAACGCTGACACAAAAAGAAACCTCGCAGTAACCCAACAAGCCATTACGCCACTTTAACAGGAAGTGTCGGATCCTCCCTCTGCTGTGTTCTGAGGTTCTGTAAACGGGGTTCTCACACATTTGCTTTAATTAAAAAAAAAAGGATTTCAAGGACCCATAAGAGCCTCATGTAGAGGATCACAGTGTAGAGAGACAGTTCATCTACGCAGATCACAGGGTTTGTAATAACAGCTCTTTACTGACCTCCAAGCAGTGGTTGTTAGGTACCTCTGTGAATGAGTTACATCAGGGTTTATAAACACCAGCTGATGAGTGTGTTCTGACCTGATTTAACTACATGACTCGTAAATAAAAAGACACAAACTGCAGGGAGACAGGAGACACAAAGTTCATGTCATCCCTGCTAATTTGTCTTATTTACACTGAAACAGAGGATTTTACAGGGCTACAGCTTTAGAGTGAAAAGCAAACTGAAGCATTTTCCCGTGCTGCTGATCTTAGAACGTCTCGTCATGTTTACTCACAGCCAGCTGGTTTGTGTCTGACACAAAGTGTCTGTAGGGGTCGACGTTCTGCAGACCTGCTTTGTGTCGATTGACTCTGCAGCAGGATGAAACGCCGCCTGTCACAGATTGGATTAGCCCGCTCGCCTGCTGCTAATTAAGTGATGGTGAGGAGGTGAGTGAACTAATAACGTATGACGTCAAAGACCTACGAGCAGTGAGATGATCTGTTCCTACTCTCTGCATGTTTAAATGCTCATCATAATCCAAAAAGGAAAACAAATTCAAATACAGATATAAATAATGAATATTAATGTTTAGGCCTGTATGCGTTAAATTATATAATCTAAACTATTCCCAAAACCTAACGTTTGTTCATTTACAAAAAAAATGGAATAACTCAACAAATAAAAACAGTGACAAATGACAGCGGACTCACACTACAAGAATAAAATAAGACAAGGATGACTTCAACAAGTATAACTACTAAACTCTAAATAATCAGGCCCTTTATTGACAGGAGGTTCAGTCGTTTGGCTGTAACAGCATCCAAAAAGAACTTCCTCCTGCCCTTCACAATAAGAGTCTCAAACACACACACACACACACACACACACACACACACACACACACACACACACACACACACACACACACACACCACCAAACATACACATACACACACACCTCCAAACATCTGAAGCTAACAGTTTATTAATAATGTTCTCAGATAAAACACAAATATAGTATTGGTAAAGTATTTATATTTCTTGAAATAACCTACTTTTGACTTTTTCCTCTCTGAAAACACTATTTGGACTTTTTCCTCAACATTTCAGCTTCAATATCAACGCTGTCCTTTGACGTAGAACTAATGCTCGTAGGTGACTATTTTTAAAAATAGACTCTTGTTAGTGTCACTTTAGATATAAAAGTTTGAGTTAATAATTGATTCAATATAATTTAGAAAATAAATCTGTATAATTTCTTTAGATTGTATTTTTGATGGCATGGTCAACATACACATATATAATTATCTCTGTAGTTAACTTAGATGCATAAAGGCTTTTAGTTGCACTTTTCTTTCATATTAAACTTTAAGTCCAAAAAATCCTGGATTAATATATTTCCTTTTTTTTTTTAAGTACAATCAAGTCGTTCTTTCCCTTCTTGACGGTTACAGCCTGTTAGACGGGAGTCCTATGAGAGTCGACCCAGTGGCTGTTTGAACCTGTGAGAGCTGAAGCAGAGTTGATGTCTGTTTACAGAGGAGTGTGTGAGTGTGTGTGTGTGTGTGTGTGTGTGTGTGTAACAAGCTCCTCTATGTTCCTTTAGGTGGGGTCCATTTTAAGGCTGTGGGGTCGATGGTTTTCCCATTTCCACGTTTGGTCTCCTTGGCCTTCCAGTCATCAATGAGGTCCTTCAGGAGTGAAATGAGTTCGTAACCAGCTGGTCTGAAGAACAGAGTAAAGAAGAAAATGTATTTGGAAAACTGAGAAACTGTTTCTCACCTGTCTTTTTAAAACTAAGTGCTTCCCCTTCCAGTACTTGAGCATCTGGAGGGACTGCAGCGTGCTGACTATGTCCACTGGGTTCACCGCCGTCTCCTGGCTGATCTCTGGAACAAAGACATTCAGAAGGGATGAGATCACGACTGTCCTACCAGCAGCTTCTGGGTAGTTCTGCTTCAAACAATCTGCTGCTCTAGACTCAGACTGGAGGACTAACTGACCACGTCTCCTCTCTCTGCTGGCTTTATTCTCTCTACTCTCCATGCGTGTAGTTCCTGTTCCTGCTGCCACTAACTTTGTCCTGTTTTAGAAACGACGACTGGTCCTTCTGTGTTTGTCTCTTTCTGGTCCTCTCAGACCCCAGTGGGTTGAGGCATTAGGCTCCGCCCACCCTGAGTCTGGTTCTGTGGAGGTTTCTTCTTGTTCAAAAGGCGTTTTTCTTCCCAATGTCTCCCTCCTACTGAGCTGCTCAGAATGGAGGATTACATTAAAGCTACACTCGGCATCTTGATAAACAATGTAGCTTTTAACGTTTTTTTTAATGCCTCTTAACAACATTCTAACATAGTATAGCTATATACAGGCCTGCACATAAGCAGTCCGCTGGTCCGCATCAGAACCGGATTTCATTCATGCGTACCAGAACCGCCTGCCCGAACGCGCCTTTGTGGACCAGCACTTCCACGGTCCTGATGGGAGACCCCTCGATCTGACGAGCTTCACATCCTGTTGCAGCTCAGTGACTGAGTGGTCACATGACCTCTGAAGATAGTGGACACACACGACAGGACCTCCAACACACACACACTCACAGCATCTCCAATGCGTGTGTCACCGCGGCCTTACGCACAGTGCTTTAACACACACACACAATCACAGTTCATCCAACCCAAACACGCAACTCTCACATGCCCAGGTGGGGTGCAACGGGTCACAATAGATCGGTGATCCATACCGATCGCCCTCTATGGATCGGGACACGGTTCGCGGATCCAGCAGCGCTCGCGCTTTGCTAAATCCTCCCCGACCCAACAGCTCGCTCTGAATCTGCTGATAAATAATTCCCGTCTGAGAAAGATGTTCGATTTGTCATCACATATCAAGTTCTCTATCTCTATCTATGTCATTTAAGTTGACCAGAACAAAGGATCACTGATCGATTTCTGATCCATTCTCTGTTGTGCGTGCATGGAGCGGCTCCTCCATCCCTCTCTGTCAGCTGATCTCCGCTCTGATGGAGCAACCAGACTCATCTATTTCTGTCTAAGATAACGTGTTGTTTTGGACTTTCGTACGAGCTAATGAACATTAATACTAACGGCGCTCTGTCAGGAGCGATCAGAACACCTTGATCGTCACGCCTCCTAAGCGAGGGGCGATAAGCGACAGCTTATCTTCATCACCATCATCAACCCCCCTGGGACGTGCGTACCAGACAAGAGTGCCAAGTTCTCCCTTGAGAACATATGATGAAAAATTGTGTGCACCCCTGGCTATAAATATATTGTAGAGATTAAAAAAACCCAGAAAGAAATCAATAAAGTGGTTGTCCTGCAGTTCTCTAAAACTTCAGCAATTCAGCTGTCTGTCTGCACTGCTTGGATCCGCCATTAATCCGCCCGGGCGCATTTTGCAGTAGAACATCCCGGAAGTGAGAGGAGGACAGAAGCAGCCGGCTGTTAGCGCTTCAATTTTAGGAAAAAATACCAGAGTCCCCCCCAAAAAACAACACCTTTTCAGCTAGCAGAAAACTAAAAACGTTTGGAGGTAAAAAGAGGAAAAACCTGGCGGAACGTTTCTACGGCTGGAGTTCAGTTTTGAACGGTTACCGTGGCAATGCATGGTCCCATGTCGGGGAAAGGCTGGCCTATACGGATTTTACCCGATGGGAGGGGTGAGTGCTCTGACACGTCTCGCCTCGCCTTCTTCCACTTATCCAGGTCGCGGGGGCAGCATCCCAAGTCGGGCAGCCCAGGCCATCTTCTCCCCGGCCAAGTCCACCAGCTCCTCAGCTGGGACGCCCAGGCGTTCCCAGGCTAAACTGAAGATGTATTTCCTCCAGCTTGTCCTGGGTCGACCCGGGGGCCTCCTGCCGGCAGGACATGCCCAGAACACCTCCCGAGGGAGGCGTCCAGGAGGCATCCTGACCAGATGCCCGAACCACTTCAACTGGCTCCTTTCGATATGAAGGAGCAGCGACTCTACTCCGAGTCTCTCCCAGATGTCCGAGTTTCTTACCCTATCCCTAAGGCTGAGGCCACCCTGCAGAGGAAACTCATTTCAGCCGCTTGTATCCGTGATCTCGTTCTTTCGGTCATTACCCAAAGCTCATGACCATAGGTGAGGACTGGGACGTAGACCGACCGGTAAATCGACAGCCTTGTTTTCTGGCTCAGCTCCCTCTTCACCACAGACCGGTTCAGCGTCCGCATCACTGCAGACGCTGCCCCAATCTGCCTGTCGATCTCCCTCCTTCCCTCACTCACTGATGAACAAGACCCCGAGATACTTAAACTCCTCCACCTGGGGTGGGACATCTCTCCTGACCCAGAGTTGGCAATCCACCCTTTTCTGGTCAAGAACCATGGCCTCAGACTTGGAGGTGCTGATCCTCATCCCAGCCGCTTCACACTCGGCTGCGAACCTCCCCAGCAAGAGCTGTAGGTCAGAGCCTGATGAAGCTAGGAGGACCACATCATCCGCAAAAAGCAGAGACGAGATTCTCCTGTCACCAAACTCAACACCCTCCACACCACGGCTGCGCCTAGAAATCCTGTCCATAAAGGTTATGAACAGGACCGGTGACAAAGGGCAGCCCTGGCGGAGTCCAACCCTCACTGGGAACAGGTCTGACTTACTGCCAGCTATGCGGACCAGACTCACACTCCTCTGGTACAGGGACTGAATGGCCCTTAACAAAAGACCATCCACCCCGTACTCCTGGAATGTCCCCCACAGGGTGTCCCTGGGGACACGGTCATAAGCCTTCTCCAAATCCACAAAACACATGTCATTGGTTGGGCAAACTCCCATGACCCCTCATCTCCCTAGCGAGGGTAAAGAGCTGGTCCACACGACCAGGACGAAAACCACATTGCTCCTCTTCATTCTGAGATTCAACTATCAACTGGACCCTCCTCTCCAGGACCCTGGAGTAGACCTTTCCAGGGAGGCTGAGGAGTGTGATCCCCCTATAGTTGGAACACACCCTCTGGTCCCCCTTCTTAAAGATGGGAACCACCACCCCGGTCTGCCACTCCACAGGAACTGCCCCCGATGATCACGCAATGTTGCATTGACGTGTCAGCCACGACAGACCTAAAACATCCATAGCCTTGAGATACCCAGGTCGGATCTCATCCACCCCTGGGGCTTCGAGAGTTCGAGTACCCGGCCCGGAAGGTTACCGGGGTCCCACCCTGGAGCCAGGCCTGGGGTTGGGGCCCATGCACGAGCGCCTGGTGGCCGGGCTTTCGCCCATAGGACCTGGCCGGGCCCAGCCGGAACCGGATACATGGGCTCATCCAACTGTGGACCCACCACCTGCAGGAGGAGCATGAAGTGCATTGTGGATCAGGTGGCAGACCAAGGCGGGAGCTTTGGCGGTTCGATCCTCGGACAGGAAAACTGGCTCTGAGACGTGTTTCTGTAAAATAGCTAGCAATACGTAGCTCGTTTACAACGCTGCCGAGTGTAGCTTTAAAGTAATGCTTCAATCTAACCAGCTGGTTCCTTTCTAACAGGACAATCTGACTGTTATTTTATAATCAATCTATTTTTATGACAACAGAATTACTAGTGCAGTCAGTTGGTCTGAACCTGGACCTGGTGATGATTTGTTGACTTGTATTTTGAACTGCAGCTTTCTATTTAAACTGAATTCGAATGAACTGTCTGTGTTGTAAAGGTCTGACACACCCTGTCAAGCACTCTGACCAGTGTGGTTAAATTCTAACCTTTGATAGAGATCTCCTTGCCCTGAAAATTGTTCAGGTATCTCAGCAAGACGTCTTTCCAGTAACTTCTGTAGCTGATCAGTCCCAAGTCAGACAGGGGGCGCTCAGGAGAGCCTACCTTCTCCTCCACCTTAGACAACAGGTAACCTGGTTGGAAAGAACAGTGTTGACTTTAAAACAAAACTAACATCTTTCATCCTCCCCCTCTCCTAATTAGTCTGAATGCTAATAAACCCTAGCATAAGCATGTCTCCGGTTTGTACTCACTGAAGTCGATGAGCATCTTTCCATAGCCCTGCCTCATGTACTGAGGCATGGTGAGGATGCAGGAAACGTTGTAGTTCAAAAAAGAGTTCTTCTCCTGAGCAGAGACAACAGATACTTCAAACAGCTTTTCATTATTCTAAAAGATTTTTGCTTGTTATTGTCATGTTATTATGTGCAAACTGACTATGAGGGGACGGTTTCTTTATCAGCAACTCAGTAACAGTAAGCACGGGGTTCTCAGATGAAATTGAGTCAAATAATTTATTTACTGAGTAACTTATTATCTCCTGACTTCTAAAAGCAGTGGAAGCAGATGAAACCCTGCGTTACCTTGGAGAAGTATCCCACTAGGTGACAGCCAGTGTTGTCGGCTTCAGTCATGACATAGAACAGGAACGGTTCCACGTCATAATACAAGGTTTTGTGGTCCAGGAATAGTTTTGCCAGCAGACACAAGTTCTGACAGTAAATCTGAAAGAGGAAGACGTAAAACAGAGAATAAACCTTTTAAATTCCTAAAGCAAAACAAATAAAACCTGAGACTTCTTTCAGGGTTGTTTTTAATTAGTTTTATATCCTTTGACTGATACTTGTGAATCGTTAAGGACTGAGTCAAATTTTAAGCTCAAAAAAGGAATAAACCCATCACTGCTTGAAGCTAAAAGTCAGACGACAGAAGAAACATCTTCATCCTCAGTGAGTCAAACAGGACATGATTAGAAGTAAGTAAATAAAAACTTTACTTATAGAGAACCTCTCAAGAAAAGATCACAACGCGCTTAAAGCGGCTCTCTGGAGTATTTTCCTCTGTATCAAAGTTTTCTAAATGTTCTAAATGATATTTCAGGTCTAAACTATGATCTATGGGTTGAGTTCCACAACATCTGTCATTCTGATGAAGACCCTCCTTCCTCCTAGAGACCCCTTTACATTTTTCTTGCCGCCGACATTTTTCAGCCAATGAAATTCAAATGTCTGCATTCTCTCAACATGCACGCGCATCGACCAAACCTGTACCAGTAGGGGGCGCTGTCGTACAGGACGCTCCGTGTGTTTCTCTGTTTGCGTCTCAGCCTCACGGCTCATCCCTACTAAAAACCTACCCATTCTCCAGCTAAAGATGGATTTATTTTTATTTTTAAACCTTTCACCTCACAGAATGGCAAGGCTTGCCAGGGTTACGCGTTTATTTTGGTCAGAAAGTTCATCCAGGGCCGAGTCAAGTTCAGCTTCAGAGTCCAGCAGCAGCTCTCTGCTAACAGAGCTAATATCAGAAGCAGCAGGGACAGAGAGGGCTCATCAGACCCTCGTAGTATTGTTGGAATAAGATTGTGAACTGTGAGTGATTAAACCCTACACATTGAGCGGTACAGTTCATGCTAGGGATGTCCCGATCCGATCACATGATCGGAAATCGGCCCCGATCACGTGATTTTGGACTCGATCGGAATCGGACGTCACCTCCCGATCTTGACTCGGGTTTCCTCTACATGCGCACCGCCCCGCCAAAATAAAAGCCGCAATGCCTTCAGAAGGAAGTTTAGGTTTTTAAATATATGTTAAACAATCTAAAGCACATGGGATTTATATATAGTCTATATTTGTGCACATATATTAACCATAATCAGAGTCTGAATCAGTTTCCGCCGGTCCAGGAGGAGGGAGGGGCCGGGAGACACGCAAACTTATCCAGCAGCGACCGAGTTCGCTGCTCTCTCCACACCCACCGGGACTCGTCCTCCCCCTGAACGGAAAGCAGCCACGCACCAACGGGAGTGCTCTGTCTGGAGGAGGCGGAGAGGCCGGCGTGGAGCGAGTCAGACCCGCGCTAACTCGTTGTCCCTACGCAGCGTCTCCCTCCAGGCTCAGAGGAGATTCTGCTGAGTGCTGCAGGTACACCACGTCACAACACCCGCCCTCAGTCGGGAAATAATTGAGCGATGTTTAGATTTTTAAAAAGCGCTTTCTGAGGAGGAGCTTCCTGATTAAATGTCGCTCCAAAACGATTTCTCCAAATAGTCTAATTAAGAAGGTGTTCAGAGCTGCTGCAGTCAGAGGATAAAGCAGCAGCAGGAGGAGTGAAGGAGAAGCTGATGACTTAAGAAATGATCGGGTCATTGTCAGTAAACAAGTTTGTTCTTTCTGGGCAAAAAATGGACCAGAGTGTTAAAATAATGTTAGTAAGTAAGTAAGTAAAGTTTATTTATATAGCACCTTTCACAGATATACATCACAAAGCGCTTGACAATATAAACAAAAAAAAAACAAAACAGAGAAAACATTGAAAATAAAAAACAAAACAGAGATTTGGGGGTACCAGATACAATATTTGGGCAAGATTTGTGGTACCTTCAGGGGATCTACGTACATTGTAAATGATGAGATACATTGAAAATAAAAAACAAACCAAACAGAGATTTGGGGGTACCAGATACAATATTTGGGCAAGATTTGGGGTACCTTCAGGGGATCTACATTGTAAATTATGATATATAGTGGGACATTGACTTGTGTAAGGAACTAAAGTCTTGGGCAGAAATATTGGGGCAACTTCAATACAATATTTGGACCAAAAATAAAGATGGGAGCCAGATACAATATTTGGGCAAGATTTGGGGTACCATCAGGGGACCTACATTGTAAATTATGATTTAAAGTGGGACATTTACTTGGGCTTGGGCAAAGAGAAATATTGGGGCAAACTTCAAGATTTGGGGTACCATCAGAGGACCTGCATTGTAAATTATGAGATAAAGTGGGACATTGGCTTGTGTAAGGAACTTAAGTCTTGGGCAGAAATATTGGGACAACTTCAATACAGTATTTGGGCAAAAAATAAATAAAAATAAAGATGGGAGCAGAAGAAAATGTAAACAAAATGGAGGGAGGGAGTAGCATTTTACACACAGTCACAACAACCGATAAACACATCAAGGAGGGTGGGGGGGTCAGGATCTCCACCAGCAGCAAGGACACGGCACAGCTGACCGACCTTCACTCCCAGTAG
>SSNR01000262.1:86985-113424 GCA_006937965.1 Callopanchax toddi | reverse complement strand
AGGGGGGGGGGCTGAGCAGTCGCTTCATTCACTCTGTTGAGTAGGAGAATGTTTTCAGGGTCACCAGATAAGATAACAGAATGTGTTTGGAGCAGGCAGTCCTGTTTGTTACAGCCGCCTTAAATGTCTGTCTCACTGGCTTCATCCCGTCCAAATTTGAAAACCTGGCCAGTCCCATCTGATCCGTGTAGTTCGACACATCGATTGTAATTCACTCCGCGCCAGAGTTCGTTCGCAGACAGTCCTACGAGACAACTCAGTCCTCGCGAGTGTTTCAGTGTTCAAAGCACGCATCAGCCCCCTTTGAAGCACAGGAATCCTGTCAATTGCACCTGTTAGCTCCGTTGTTTTCCGATAAACCAGGTCCATGCAGATTCCAATGAGCGTGCACCTGATCATCATTAATCCAATGTTGTAGACCTCCAGAGACAGACTTGCAGGACCCGCAATCTGATCCATTACGAACCCCACAGCTCTTGTCTCAGTCAGCCGCGGAGTCCCCTCCTCCGTTTTGAGAGTGTAAAAAATTTTACCCATTTTGTTGGGAAGCCAGAAAACCAAAGCCATATCAAGAAAAATAAAAATATTTAACCAGAAGGAATGAGGAAAATGCTCAGAAGACAAAAACAGCTGCAAGAGGAACACACAAGGGAGAGAAGGAACAGTGCGACCGCTCTCAACAGAAGCCGGAAGAAGACATTTGTGACAATGTTGACATTTTTTCTGCACCTGAACAGCTGTAGGAAAAAAATATTTTCCTCAAAGTTAACTTTAACCACAAACTAATTTTATGCACAGAGAATTATGTTTAAGTATTTAAATGTATATGGATATGATAGAATATACAGATGGATGGATTTATGTCTGCAGCATGTCATCATTTTGTGGCTTGTTTGTTTTTATTAGTTAAACTTCAACAAAGTAGAACTCAGAAGCAGCTTGAAGCAGAAAGTGTGAGGATGTCTGTGTCTGGAGGCTTTATAAAGTTGATCACAACAACATATTAAAAAGATCGGATCGGGACTCGGGATCGGCAGATCTTCAAAATCTAATGACTCAGACTCGAGGGCCAAAAAACCTGATCGGGACATCCCTAGTTCATGCCCGCAACGTATATGCTCCGTGTGCATGCGCACGCGCGACCGGACGCGCGTGTCGAGATGTTTTGAGGTGGAGCCTTTTGACGCTAGATTCAAAAACTGCTCTCTTGATGAAATCCTCCAGAATGCGGCTTTAACATAAAAATCACAGGTAGTAGCTCAGTAGAGCCGTAGTCTGGCAACCAGAGGGTTGTCGGTTCAATCCCAGCTCCTACTGGTGTAGGTACCAGACGTACTCGGGCTGTCAGATCGGCTCGGGGGCCTGCGCCTGCCGATTATGTCACACTAATAGATGATGGCTGAACGTACGACTAACTGAAGTTACATTAGAACTGAAGCTTTTGATTGGTCCGGACAAATTCTTTTTGAATGAATCTTTAGATTTATTTACATAAGAAATAACAAAATATACAGAATAACACCTGGTGTTCTCACTGCCGTCAGTGTGTGTGAATGGAGGAATGTGTGTGTGTGAGCGGGTGAATGACTGACTGTAGTGTGAAGCACTTTGGAGTCGCTGACTTGATAAAACGCTATACAGGACATTTACCATTTTTTAAATTATTATTATAAACTATAGTTTAACACTATGTTTTATGTCATAAATAAGAAATATTGTGCAATTTTTATGCTGACTGATAATACACTTTTATGTTACACTTTACAAAAAGACTAAATAATAATCTGATTTAGTGAATTACAGGCTGATTTTTAAGCATCTTAAAGTACTGAATTTGTTGCTTAATGAAACAATTGATTTTTGCTTCAACTTTTCAATATGAAATAAATTTAGGAGATTTTTCTTAAAAATTTAAAAAGTTTTATCAATTCACCATAAAATAAGGGTTGTTTAAGGTGAAAAAAGATCATAAAACACAGAATTCAGGAAAATAAAAACTGAAAACAGAATTTTAAAAAAGAGTTCATAGAGCTGCTGTATGGAAAGCTTTAGTTTTAGTCACATTTAAATAAATACTGTCATTATGAAATAATTAATAAATACATCATGAAATAAATAAATATCCCCTTTAAATAAATAAATAATGCTGTTACTGATACATAATTAGTATAGAATGCATTAAATAAATTAATGTCCACTTGAAATAAAAATAAAATGTTTCTGGAAAAAAAAATGTTTTAATTAAGATTTTTTTTGTCGGTCACTTTCATATATTTCTTTATTTTATTTATTATTATTTTTGAATTCATTTCTTTCTGTATTTACCGTATTTTATTATTTCTGTATTTATTATTCATTTCTGTATTTATTATTTCTTTCCGTATTTGTTTATTTTATAATAGTACTTTATTTTGTGAAACTTTTACTTTATTATTTTATTTTACGTATTTCAGGGACTTTTATTTTGTAACTCGGTTTAGAATTTTTGCTGGTATTAGATTTAGTACTATTTAAATGAGGGGGCGGAGTTTTCCCTGTGATCCGGGTCTGATGCAGGCTGCAGCGAGGAGCCTCTCGTGGAAAGTTGTGATACAAAGAGATTGAGGTTATGTACTGGTTACATGGGAAGAATCAATGAGCTTGGATAAGAAATTTAAAAAATGAATAACAGAGAGGCTGATGCTCTGGATACTAACAAGTTAAAAAGAGTAATGTTATAATAGTTAGTAAAAAAAAAAAACTTATATATAAATATAAATATAAATAAATAATTATCGTCATCCTCATATTTATTCACACCCTCTTATTAAAGAGATTAAAAACAGCTGTCACTGAAATAATAAACCAAAAGTTAATAAAAATCATGACATTGCTTTCAAATGATAGATAAAAACAAGCAAACAAGCTTGATGAGACCCCTGAACTAATATTGTGTTTAACAGACCTGAGAGTCAGCAACAATCAGTAGATTTCTGTAAAACTCTCAGAATTCAGGTCTTTGACCCTCTGCTCATCAGCAAAGTGTTCTGATTGGTCCAGGAGATTTGATTTGTTTCTAAAATGTAAAAATATATAGTTTTACTGTTCTTTCCAACCACAAATCAAAAGCAATGTTTTATGTAACTAAATTATAATTTATCAAATGTTTATTTATTATTACTTTTGAAAACATGTCTTGGAATATTAATTACCAGGAATGTCTCAAGCTTAGATCTGTACCCTTCACCTCCGCAGCTAAAACGGCTAGTAGCGGTCAGTTAGACGTCCATTAAAGACGTGTTTGCTAAAGGGACCGCTGATGAAAAAAAGCCAGCCGTGGGTCGAGATAACAACGCAAAAACGTTCCACGGTAGGTTATTTATATCTTAATTACTTCTCTCTTTTGACAAACATACTTTGAAGGGGTTATGTATTTACCTGCCTGTGACTGGACATGAAAAAACTATGAAATTCTGCATATGAAAGTAAAATGGACTATTAAAAGCCGATCTAGTGCAGTCATTATTTTATAATTTAAAAATATTGTGGGTAGTAATGGCCGTGTAAAAAAATACTGTCAAGTACCGTAAAACCAATATAATTTCAAGAAAAACCGTGATCAATTTTTTTTGCCATACCGCCCAGCCCTAAAACACATATGCAGCTCATCTGCAGCCTGAAGTTACAAGCGCTTCATCTACAGCTTCCTAATCGAAAAACAACTGAACGCAGCAGGACTTTAAAAAAATATATCATTTATTTATTTATAACAAAGTTACTTTCCCTAGTAACTAGTTACTTTGAAAGTAACAAGTAACTTAAAGTAACTGAGTTACTTTTTAAAGAAGTAACTAGTAATGTAACTAAGTTATTAATTTAAAGTAACTTACCCAACACTGTGTATCAGTAACAGCATTATTTATTTATTTATTTATTTAAGGTGGATATTTATTTATTTCATGAAGCATTTATTAATTATTTCCTAATAACAGTATTTACTTATTTATTTAAATTTGACTAAAATGGCTTTCCATACTCCAGTGGTCTTGACTTGTAATATAAAAAAAAAATAGAGCATTTGAATAGTCTTTGTACTAAAGCAGATGCTAGCTTAGAAATTAGAACGTTAATAAGACACTACATCATGAGAAGGATCAAAATCATTCAATTAAAAAAAATTCCCCATATTGCTCAGTGCCTAAGAGTGTAAAATACTTAGTAGTATAATAACTTAATCTGAGGTCAGCAGAATGATGGATAGATGTGTGTTTCTGACCTTATTCTTCTTTCCGTCCACCTCAAAGACTGAGATGTTCCCCTTCCTATAGATCTCATCACCTGGCGGGTGTTTCCACACACACTTGGCCTGCAGGACAAAGAAGAAGTAGAACATGGGTCAAAGGGCAACTTTTGTTCAAAAAGTTTCCACTTTTAGCAGCATTAATCCTAAAGTGAAGAAACTGACTTGAGAACAGCTGTATGAAGACATCAGTGATTCAGAAAAGTAAAAGAAGGAAAAACAACCAAATATTTCACAGCAGAGAAACCTGTTGAGTTTAGTTACAAACTGATCTGAATTCTGACTTCATGTCTGAATGACGTAAGTATTAGTGATGGATTAATTAACCTCTACGATTTAGCATGAGACTATTTAGTTTATGGTGTTTATGCTGCTGCTGTGGTACGTACTAGGCCTGGACGATAATTCAATATCAATATATATCTATCAATAGACGGGAGG
Organism: Callopanchax toddi; assembly: GCA_006937965.1. Classification (NCBI taxonomy): domain Eukaryota; kingdom Metazoa; phylum Chordata; class Actinopteri; order Cyprinodontiformes; family Nothobranchiidae; genus Callopanchax; species Callopanchax toddi. The sequence continues at coordinate 108,704 of SSNR01000262.1, read as the reverse complement.
CTCGATAGAAAAAAAACGGGTCGATAGAAAGTTCAATAAAAAAGTTTCCCGTCTTTTTTCATTTCATCCAATCGGGTAACGTGACACTAGAGTCATTACTTACTCCTAACCAATCAGAAGCACAGACCCAGGCTTCTCAGTCACTAAGCCCCTCCCCTCTCAGACCAAAACAGAGCAGGTAACTTACAGAGGAGCTCATGGTGGAGAAAACTGTTCCGAAAATAGTTTCAGTAGTTCAACCGCAAATTTCCGACAAAAACCAAACAACAGTCATTTGCAAAATTAGCAGAGAAAAGCTAAAAACCAAGTCTGGTAACACGACCAGCTGGTTTTATCATCTGAGCTGCTCAAAGCGGCAGGACGAGCTGTGTCTCACCTCCACAGAGGAGGAGGAGGTGGTGGAGAAATCCTCCATCTGCAGCACAAAGTGAATCAACCTGGGATTACTTGCTTCTGATAAACGCGACAACCCCGAAATGACCCATGAAGAACTTGAAGCCTGGACCAGGACACATGTAAGATTCGGCCGAACAAGACCAGAGTTGTTGTTGTTTTTTTGGTTTTTGTTTTGGAGGATTATAAAAAGTTGATCCTCTGAGAGGCCCAACTGCTTCCCCTGGCTCAAATACAGGATCATTAATCACTCAAAGTCGATCAATCATGTCCCAAAATAATAAACCAACTCCAGACTTCAGCGTCAGACGGGAGGGAGGGAGGAATTGAGGGAGGGAGGAATTGAGGGAGGGAGGGGGGCTTGCGCCTCACGCTGACCGCTGCATTTCATGAGTCGTCAACACTTATCCTGCGTCTAAACTTATCAAACCTTTTTTTTTTGTCAGAATTCATTTTTTTAATAAATATTGCAAGTTTTTCCACTCTCTTTCTGCGGTCAACTTATCCTGATCAATTAACCTAATTATTAGGGATGTACCGATACCGATATTGGTATCGGTTAAAGTTACCCGATACCAGTGGTTTCACTGTCTGTGACTTGTGATTTCTGTTGTAGTTTCCTATATTGAACACTAGGGGGAGCTATTGAGCTAAAGAGGAACAGTGTTGGTTGAGAGCTGGAGATGGTGCCAAATAGTTCATTTTATTTGGTTAAAATGTGGAAAACTGCAATAACTTCACTGTGAAATCACAGAAAATGGTTATTTTTCACCTTATATTTTAGTTTTGTGATCATTTTTATTAATATATATATTTTTTAATCTAACAGTTATTTGTTGTAAAAAGCAGAGAAGAAAAAATAAAACGTGTACTCCAATTCGTTGCATTTTTTGTGTGGTAGAAGTATTGGTATCGGTACTCGGTATCGGCGAGTACTCAGATTTAAGTATCGGTATCGGATCGGTTTTGAAAAGAGTGGTATCGGTACATCCCTACTAATTGTTCAGGATGACCAGACCTCAGTTTGATTAAAATGTTTGAATAAAAGATTATAATGAATTCAATTTTTGTGTTTTTATTTTATGTGTTGTTTAATAAAATAAATTAATTAAGGAATAACATAAAACGACCAGGGCTGCACTTATAATATATTTTCTACATGTTTTAATATTTTCAATAATATCAATTATCGATCAATATGATTTTTTTTTTATCGATAGGCTTTTTTTCTATATCGTCCAGGCCTAGTACATACTGTAGTATAACATCATAAAACTAAACACACAGAAGTTAACAAACAGGTGATTCTAAGGTCGATAGTTGAACCTCAGATAGAAGAGGAGCAATGTGGTTTTCGTCCTGGTCGTGGAACTGTGGACCAGCTCTTTACCCTCGCTAGGGTGATGGAGGGGTCATGGGAGTTTGCCCAACCAATCCACATGTGTTTTGTGGATTTGGAGAAGGCTTATGACCGTGTCCCCAGGGACACCCTGTGGGGGGCGCTCCAGGAGTACGGGGTGGATGGTCTTTTGTTAAGGGCCATTCAGTCCCTGTACCAGAGGAGTGTGAGTCTGGTCCGCATAGCCGGCAGTAAGTCGGACCTGTTCCCAGTGAGGGTTGGACTCCTCCAGGGCTGCCCTTTGTCTCCCGTCCTGTTCATAACCTTTATGGACAGGATTTCTAGGAGCAGCCGTGGTGTGGAGGGGGTTGAGTTTGATGACAGGAGAATCTCGTCTCTGCTTTTTGCAGATGATGTGGTCCTCCTAGCTTCATCAGGCTCTGACCTTCAGCTCTTGCTGGGGAGGTTCGCAGCCGAGTGTGAAGCGGCTGGGATGAGGATCAGCACCTCCAAGTCTGAGGCCATGGTTCTTGACCGGAAAAAGGTGGATTGCCAACTCCGGGTCGGGAGAGAGATCCTGCCTCAAGTGGAGGAGTTCAAGTATCTCGGGGTCTTGTTCACGAGTGAGGGAAGGAGGGAGCGGGAGATCGACAGGCAGATTGGGGCAGCGTCTGCAGTGATGCGGACGCTGAACCGGTCTGTTGTGGTGAAGAGGGAGCTGAGCCAGAAAACAAGGCTCTCCTTGGTCCTCACCTATGGTCATGAGCTTTGGGTAATGACCGAAAGAACGAGATCGCGGATACAAGCGGCCGAAATGAGTTTCCTGTGCAGGGTGGCCGGGCTCAGCCTTAGGGATAGGGTAAGAAGCTCAGACATCCGGGAGAGACTCGGAGTAGAGTCGCTGCTCCTCCATATCCAAAGGAGCCAGTTGAGGTGGTTTGGGCATCTGGTCAGGATGCCTCCTGGACGCCTCCCTCGGGAGGTGTTCTGGGCATGTCCTGCCGGCAGGAGGCCCCCGGGTCGACCCAGGACAAGCTGGAGGAAATACATCTTCAGGTTGGCCTGGGAACGCCTGGGCGTCCCAGCTGAGGAGCTGGTGGACTTGGCCGGGGAGAAGGTGGCCTGGGCTGCCCGACTTGGAATGCTGCCCCCGCGACCCGGACCCGGATAAGCGGAAGAAGGCGAGGCGAGGTGATTCTAAGGCATTGGGTGGACTTTGAAAGCAATATTTGTTTAAAATACACAAAATAAGCTACTAGTTTGTCAGAGGACTACCTCCTGTTTCTAGAGGAAGCTACAGATGAGTGATGTCATCAGTGGGTGTGGTCCTTACTGTAGATAAATAACTGATAGAGAGACCCAAATATCCTTTTATAAGTCTGAACCAACCATGAAGTCAAAAGTTAGTAAAGAGTCAATAAAACAGGAGTAAAACATTAAAGTAAAATACACATTAAAATCATAGAGCTTCTCTTAAAAGCACTTTTACTGATTTGTGTAAAGTGAGTCCACGTGGGGTTCAAAGGTCATCAAGTTCTCAGGTACTGATACTGGTTCACAATCTTCACCAGGGATGACCACAGGTAGTCAGGATAAAAACATCCTCTAAACCAGTGTTTTTCAACCACTGTTCCGCGGCACACTAGTTTGCCGTGGGAGATCTTCAGGTGTGCCGCGAGAAATTATTCAATTTCACCTATTGGTCTAAAAAAAAAAAATGTTTTTTTAACTAAATTATTATCTGCAAATAATATTCCATTGTCGCGAGTCTGTGCCAGTCATCACTGGCAGACTCAGGTTCTGTTTGGAGTCAGACGCGCAGCAGATCAGGACCTGGACCGGGTCCAGCGACAGCACCCGGCAGCGAGCCGGTGCCAGGGGGAGACGCGCGTCTGCCCCTGAGCCGCTCCCGCGGCCCGCAACACGCTCGGCATCTGAACCCCTCCTCCCCCGAACTGGACCGCATCTAGTCTGTGGTTCGGACGGCTGGGAGGGGTCGCCGCCAAGCGAGTCGTAGACCCACGGCAAAAACTTGGCAGAGTTTGGGCAGAACACCGGCCACGCTCCGCGTCAGCCGACTGGGTCTCTGGTGAACTGACGGTCCAGACGTTTTTACATTTATACTTTGATCTGATTGCTTCATTAAACCAGGAGACCAGCGGGTCCACTGACACTGGGCTGGGCCAACATCGTTTTACTTTGATCCTCCGAGCATTCAGCAAAATAAACGAATAAATAAATAAATAAATAAATAAATAAATAAATAAGTCAAAGTAAAAAACAGGATAACAGTTTGTTTTTGACGGTCTGAGCAGCCTGTTGGTTATTTCTCCCATGTCTCCTCCCTTTGGCTGAAGGATGGATGACGTTATCTGATCACCTAACTCAGCTGTGCACGCGTCTCTCAATAGCGTGAATGTGGCAGCGCGCGCTGCTCAAGCTGTGTTTCTCAGCATAATAACTGACAGCTTAAAGAGCATATTTTAAGTTAGACACTCCCTTAAACAAATGTTTAGAGAAATATAATAGAAACTTTTTCTGAATAAAAATTTACACAAATTCAGCTTATTTAGGCTCTTGGATTCGTTTTTGTGAGAATTGTCAATTTTTTCACCAAACCGGAAGTGACGACAGTTCAGGGAGACCGTTCGTTCTCTATATAGAAAACTGATCCACTGATCACTACTTGTGACGAGCAAAACAAACCCCCAGAGTGCCGTTATTTTATTATTTTATTACTATAGTGAGAAGTTATTTTGTTAAGATAAAAAAAAAAAAAAGATAAAAACAATCAGTCCTGTAAGGCTGTACCCTGTCGGTCCAGCTGTAGACCGTGACCCACCTCCTCACTCGGGTCTGGGTAAAATACCAGCGTTTAGCACCAGGTTTTTGATCATCAGAGCTCCAAACATTGAGCTGCGTTCAGGTGGATTGTTAAGAAATGAAAGAGTTTATAAAAAGTTTCACAGGATGCAGCTAAACGGTTCGAGGCTGACCGAAACAGTGTCGGGTCAGGCTGGAAACCCCGCTGGGAATCCCCTCTTGGGAGCCGCTGGGAACGGGAAGCCCCTCTGGAGAGCATCGCGGCATGGATTTACTGTACCCCGCCAGCCAGGTGAGGGTCAGACACCTGAAGGAAATGCTCTCATGAAATCGCGGACCGGTACCGGATTACGACCCACCATGAACCGTACCAAACCTGGCATGGAAACGAGACTCAAGTCTCCCCGTTAGCTCCTGTTAGCTGCTGCGTGCTAACAGCGGTTCCGGTGAATGGATCCAAGTAACGGCGCATGTTTAGAGTCACACTGAATGTTTTTCGTCGGTATGTGGGACTCCATCACATCCAGTCCTGGACTAGACCAGGACCGCCGGGGTTTTTCGTCTCCAAACAGAAGTCACCGTACCGGTAAGGAAGCCGTCCCGTTGTTGACTCAGTGTCCTGACAGACTGGCGATTGGCATTCATAAACATAATAATTTAGCATTTTTTATTAAAATGAATTCACACCGACTGGATTAAAGAGCGCTCTAACCTAAAACTAACAACTCATCGCCGACAGCGAGCAGGCAGCTGGCAGACTAGAGCGGTGCCAGTCTGAGATGTTAAAGTAGTTTAGCTTTAAAAAATCTAACACAATGATTAAAACAAGCATCTGTTGCACAAACTCCACACAACAAAGGGCTCAATTGATCATATTTATGGGATTATTGATCGTACAGAGTGTTAAATTACCCTACAAATACTTTATTTATCTACATCTGACAACACTGTAAGCAGCGCCACCTAGCTAGGAGCTCCCTTAGCTGACGTCACAGGTCCACATATGAAAAAAAAAGCGTTTTTGGAAGCTTTGCAAAAAGCGGCACTTTGGACTAGAAAAATGGTTTTAAAAAATGTATTGTAAAACAAAATACCCTCAATAAACATTTCAAATAGTATTTTTGGACAGAGTTTTATCAGAATTAAAAAAAAAAAAGAACTTAATATATGCTCTTTAAAATTCAACAAACAATATCAACTCTAAAAACACATTGATCATTGGTTTGTCTTTGTTTTCAGAGACTTACATTAATAATAATGTTCAATTCCCCCAAAAATAGTTTTATTAAACAAAAACATGAAAGAGTCCTATGATGTGGATATTGAAATTAACAGTAGGGAAATAAAGTCATTTTAAGGCAAATTACTGATAAACTGGATGCTACAATCACTTTTTGACAGGTGAAAAAAATCAGTTTAAAGTTATTTGATAGTAAAAAAGACAGTTGATGATTTAATCAGGTCACCTGTAAACTAAATGTAATCCATTACTGTCAGTAGAGAAAGTTTCTACTGTAAAACCATTAAAACTAGGGGTGCAACGGATCATCATCAATCCGTGGTTCGTACGGATCACCCTCTACGGTTCGGAACGCACGTGGTTCGCGGTTCATGTAGAGCGCGTGCGTCGCTACATAATCCCCGACGTTCTGTGCTCACGCGCTGTGAATCTGCAGATTATTCCCCTCTTAGAAAGGCGTTCGTTTTGCATCACGTATAGAGGTTAACTCTGTTGGCTTCAGCCATTTTAGTACACCAGAACGAAGGATCCCTGATCAATATCCAGTCTCTGCTGCGCACGTGCGCGCGCGCTGCCTCTGATTCCTCCGTCTCTCTCTCCGTCAGTTTGAATCTTTCTGATAGACAAACTAGATTCCCCTGTTTCTGTCTAAGATAACGTTATGTTGGGCTTTTATACGAGCTAATAAACGTTAATATAACCGGAGTTCAGTCAGCAGCGCCTCGTGCGTCACGCCCGTCCGCCCCCCCCCTCCTTCTCCCCAGCTGTGACCGCTAGTTTGACAGATGCAGGTCTGTGACCCTGAGGTGGCATATGAGTCTATCTCCCCCATTAATTTGTTTTAATATGATTCAAAACTTTATTGAAGCATCAGATTGACATCTTGAGTTAAATGCAGTTTGTATTTATGAGGATTGAGCATAAAAAAGTTGCTCAGTGTTTTAAAAAATAATGAGAGAGCAAAGTTTTTTGTCTTTTCTTTTTCATTATGCTGATCCGAAAATTGATCCGAACCGTGACTCAAAACCGTGAACTGATCCGATCCGTGAGCTTTCTGATCCGTTGCACCCCTAATTAAAACAGAGTGAGCCTGAGAAAACAGCTGTAAAGTTAAAGGGAGACAGACCTCTGATGACAGATCAATGTGTTTTAGTGTTAAAATGTTTAATTGGACAAAATTCATCCGATAACTTTATCAACCATCAATGAGCTCAGAGCTCATCTTATCTGATTTGTCTGGGCTTCTGAGGGAAGTTGTGACGGGCTTTAGTCATTCTTGTAAGGTTAGTAACACCCCACCCCCCACCCCCGGTGTGCCTTGTGATACTTTTCAACGACGAAGTGTACCTTGGCTCAAAAAAGGTTGAAAAACACTGCTCTAAATGAATAAACAATCAATCATTTTATTTATTTTGTCCTGATGTGAAAAACAACAGAATTGTAAAAAGTAATTTCTTCATACCATGTCAATGAACACTAAAGCTCCCATCAGATATTCTTCATATAAGAAGTCCCTCCAACATCAAACTAAATGTAATACACTGCATGAAGACCTGCAGAAACACCTTACCATGTGTCTGCGCAGAATGGTCTGACTCTTCATGTACTTGAGGCAGAACTCGCACATGTAGAGCCTCCCCAGGCGGGCGTACTCCTCCGGGTACGGAGAGTGGTACCAGGTGTCCAGCTCAAAACGCCCAAACACTATGGTCTTTATCATGTTGCTGCCTTCAGACACCTGACCGGCCAGGCGGAGCTTCTCCTGCAGAGCCGAGACGGGAGGGACAGCGAGATGCAGCACCAACAGGACAGAGACAGAGGACAGGCCAGCAGGCAGGAAGGTGGTGGGAGAACAAAGGAGAAACCTTTAATTACTAATGGAAGTGGTTCAGATGAGATAAAGATCACAATAAGAATAAACCTCAATGGAGAGAACAAGACAAACAGAAAGAAAAAGAAGAATTTATATGAAAGGATGAAAAATTTAAAGGAATATTTGGTTCACATGACAGATCAGCTATTTATCTACAGTAGTGGACCACTGGGGACATCCCTCAACGCAGGCAGAGCCTCGTCTGTTTAGTTATGGTGGTAATATGCTGCTGCAGCGGCGTGTCATAGCATAGCACATGTTGTTTGGTGGAAATAAACTAAACAAATGGAATCTTGCTAAATTGTAGAGGTTTACAAACAGGTAACATAGTGTTCTAATGCATCAGTAGGACTTTTACAATAAAGAGTTGATTATAATCAGAGGTGTCAAATTATCATGTTTAGTGTGATTAATTAGTTACAGCCATATTTAGTGCATTTTAAAAAATCTTGGTAATCTAATTTTTATTCTCTTTACTGTATTTGCACAATTTTTTATGCACAAATATACTGTATTTGCACCTCCCTCATAACAATAACCCTATCCAGTCCAATTCTTCTGTGACTGAATAGGACTTTGATGATTGTGCATTATTTTACTAGTCTTCATATTAGTCTTACTCACATATTAGTCTTGTGTGAATCTGTTTTTCTAGACTTGCCTCTAACTTGCTGCTGGTGCACCTGAATTTCCCCACTGAGGGACACTAAAAGAATCCGTGTATGGTTCGTTTTTTGGTTTTTCCGTTTCAAAATAAAATCAGAAAAACCAAATAATCATTTTGTTTTTTTTTTATTTTTTTGTATTAAAACAAAATTTGAAAAACGAAAATTAGACAAAGGAAAAATAGCCTTATTTTTTGCAATTTGCAGGTTAAAACAAAAAAAGCTTCTTTCCCTCGGCGGAACCGGAAATCATCCAGTCGGAACTCGTGGCGACTTGACTTCTTTTCAAACTGCAGTCAGCACCAGCACATGCACAAGTTTTTGTCAGTGTGACGGTGAAAGTATGGAACATGTGTTTGTGGATTGTTCAAAGGTAGCCTAGCTATATTTTGGTCTGATTTACAAAGTTTTCTTTTTAGAAAAATTGGCAAAAATTTAATATTATCAAAGCTTCAAATACTTCTTATTTTTAAAAACTCTAATTTCACTTCTGAAGAAATGTTTCTAATTAACTTACTTTTAATTTTAGCAAAACACTATATTCACAAAATGAAATGGGCTAGAAAACTCCCTTTTACACCTTTAAAGAATCTGATCTAAAATGTATATTGCCTCTATTAAAAGTCTTAATTTATTTAATTTAAAAAAAAAAGATAAAACAGAGTTTTTCAAAAGTTTTCTTTGACTGAATAGAAGACCCCTTCATCTTTGTCTTGTGTGCTTTGATTTATTGTTGTTCTTTTGTTGTTTTTCATGACAAAAAGTTGGATGTACATTTTCAACCATGTGCCAATTTGTTTTTTTATATATATATATATATATATATATATATATATATATATATATATATATATATATATATATATATATTTTATTTCACTTAGCAAAAAGGAAAATTCAATCGTATGTACAATGCAAATTAAGGTAAATTTCAACATATTTTCTCCCAAAACCACATACAAACAAAACACATACCAACAAAACATAGTAAAAAATAAAATAAAATTTGAATAAACAAATTCCCGTAATATAAACCAAGTTGATAATAACAAAGTTAATAAAAATAGCAATTACGAGTACAAAATAAATACATAAAAAATAAAATCTGAAAGAAAAATAAATAAATAAATAATTTGAATTACAAACCCCAAATTTATATACTAACAGGTGGAGGGGACTACTCAGAGAAATCAGTTAACCTTTCAAAAAAATCTAGAAAGGGGGACCACTGTTTATAAAATTTATTTACAGATCCACGTACAGTGTATCTGATTTTTTCTAAGTCCAAACTGTGCAGTATATCTTTAACCCATTGCGAGTGCAGGGGGGGAGCAGAGTTCTTCCACTTGAGTAAAATGGCTCTTCTAGCGAGTAATAGCGAAAACTTTACACTCTGAGTTTGGAGTTTGGCAGGTCAGAATTTGGGATAATTCCAAAAACAGCACATAATGGATCTGGAGTAACTGGATGCTGGAGGATTTCTGATATTGAATCAAATACAGACTTCCAAAAGTTGGAGAGTGAAGGACAAGAATAATACATATGAAGTAATGTACCAGGAGCCTGGTTACATTTCAGACAAGTTGGATCTACCTGTGGATATATGCGTGCCAGCTTAACCCTAGACAGGTGTACACAGTGTACTATCTTGAATTGTATTAAAACATGTTGGGCGCACATTGATATGGTGTGAATTTGTTCTAGTATAGAATCCCATAATTCATCTGTAATGTGAAAGTTAAGATCTTGCTCCCATTTAGCTCTAATGGCGCATGTTGAGGGGCATTGTAAATTGGATATTAAGTTATACAGAACAGATATTCCGCCCCTAACAGTTGGATCGATCACTAGGAACTTGTCAACTGGATTATCTGGAGGTTTCTGAGGAAAATGCGCTGTGAGAGTCTGCAGATAATGTCTGACCTGTAAAAACCTGAACAACTGTGTAGAGATCATGCCAAATTTGGCAGCTAGTTGTGAAAAACTGGCAAAATTTCCATCTATACTGTATATAGATCCCCAAATGTTTTGATTGTTGAGATTTGTGGTTGTATTTAAACTACCTGTTCAATAAAAAAACACACACATGCACTTAGAAAACAGAAGACATGGACACGTTTGTGTTATTCAGAGGGAGTTGACGCATCACACTGAGAGTAGCGTCTTCTCAAATTGTTCTCCATGCAGAACCTTCTGACACTCATTATAGAGTGATGTGGAGCTCCATGGCGGCGCAAAGCATCGCTGATTTCAGCGTGGGGTTTTAACATCCAGCCTAATCACGATTCTCATTCTCCTCGATCTCAGTGCTGCATTCGACACCATCTGACTAGATTATCATTACTAGGAATCTCCGGTACTCCACTTAGCTGGTTTCAATCATATCTCACAGACAGGACTCAATTCATTCAGTTAAAAACATTTACCTCCACACCCACTGCTGTTACCACTGGGGTTCCTCAAGGTTCTGTTCTTGGCCCCCTATTGTTCATTATCTATCTGCTTCCTCTAGGCTCTATCTTTCAGAAATTTAATATCAGCTTCCACTGTTATGCTGATGACACTCAGTTATATGTCTCCACAACTCCGTCTTCGTTGCTTCCACCAGTCTCCATTGTTAACTGTATTTCAGAGATTAGGTCATGGTTTTCTACTAACTTTCTCCAACTGAACTCCAATAAAACAGAAGTCCTTCTCATGGGAACTAAATCCTCTGTAGGGAAGGCTGGAACCTTCTCAGGGCCTATTGAGAGTACTACGGTCACCTGTCTGGATCAGATCAAAAGCCTTGGTGTCGTTCTAGACAGTACCTTGTCCTACCACTCTCATATCAGTTCTGTTACCCGCTCAGCCTACTATCACCTAAGGAATATTAATCGCTTGCGCCCATCACTTTCTAATCACACCACTGCCGTCTTAGTAAATAGTCTGGTCACTTCTCGACTGGATTATTGCAATTCACTCCTCTTCGGTCTGCCACAGAAAACTCTGCATAAACTTCAACTGGTTCAAAATTCTGCAGCTAGAATCATCACTAAAACACCTTTCTCTTCTCACATTAGTCCTGTTATTCAGCAGCGTCACTGGCTACCAGTAAGGTATCGGATCATCTACAAACTACTGCTTCTCACATTCAAGGCCATTCACAACCTAGCCCCCTCTTATCTCTCTGAACTCATACAAATATCTACACCCTCCCTACGCTCAGATCCTCAGCCTCTGTCAACTTACACATTCCCCCTGCTCGACTCGCCACCATGGGAAGTCGAGCGTTCAGCAGATCTGCTCCGTCTCTCTGGAATTCCTTACCGGTCAACTTCAAAAACACCACCTCTCTCCATCACTTCAAAGCTAAGCTCAAACTCACCTGTTTAAAACTGCCCATTCATTGTGATCACTCTTAGCTTTTAGTTCTTGATTGATGTTTTTATTCTGGATTGATGTTTTTATTCTGTATTGTTTTTATTCTGTATTGATGTTTTTATTCTGTATTGATGTTTTTATTCTGTATTGTTTTTATTCTGTATTGATGTTTTTATTCTGGATTGATGTTTTTATTCTGTATTGTTTTTATTCTGGATTGATGTTTTTATTCTGGATTGATGTTTTTATTCTGTATTGTTTTTATTCTGGATTGATGTTTTTATTCTGTATTGATGTTTTTATTCTGGATTGATGTTTTTATTCTGTATTGATGTTTTTATTCTGGATTGATGTTTTTATTCTGTATTGATGTTTTTATTCTGTATTGATGTTTTTATTCTGTATTGATGTTTTTATTCTGGATTGATGTTTTTATTCTGGATTGATGTTTTTATTCTGGATTGATGTTTTTATTCTGTATTGTTTTTATTCTGTATTGATGTTTTTATTCTGGATTGATGTTTTTATTCTGGATTGATGTTTTTATTCTGTATTGATGTTTTTATTCTGTATTGTTTTTATTCTGTATTGATGTTTTTATTCTGTATTGATGTTTTTATTCTGGATTGTTTTTATTCTGGATTGATGTTTTTATTCTGTATTGATGTTTTTATTCTGTATTGATGTTTTTATTCTGGATTAATGTTTTTATTCTGTATTGATGTTTTTATTCTGTATTGATGTTTTTATTCTGTATTGATGTTTTTATTCTGTATTGATGTTTTTATTCTGGATTGTTTTTATTCTGTATTGATGTTTTTATTCTGGATTGTTTTTATTATGGATTGATGTTTTTATTATGGATTGATGTTTTTATTCTGTATTGAATTGTGATCACTCTTAGCTTTTAGTTCTTGATTGATGTTTTTATTCTGGATTGATGTTTTTATTCTGTATTGTTTTTATTCTGTATTGATGTTTTTATTCTGGATTGATGTTTTTATTCTGTATTGTTTTTATTCTGTATTGATGTTTTTATTCTGGATTGATGTTTTTATTCTGTATTGATGTTTTTATTCTGTATTGTTTTTATTCTGTATTGATGTTTTTATTCTGTATTGATGTTTTTATTCTGGATTGTTTTTATTCTGGATTGATGTTTTTATTCTGTATTGATGTTTTTATTCTGGATTGTTTTTATTCTGGATTGATGTTTTTATTCTGTATTGATGTTTTTATTCTGTATTGATGTTTTTATTCTGTATTGATGTTTTTATTCTGGATTAATGTTTTTATTCTGTATTGATGTTTTTATTCTGTATTGATGTTTTTATTCTGTATTGATGTTTTTATTCTGTATTGATGTTTTTATTCTGGATTGTTTTTATTCTGTATTGATGTTTTTATTCTGGATTGTTTTTATTATGGATTGATGTTTTTATTATGGATTGATGTTTTTATTCTGTATTGATGTTTTTATTCTGGATTGTTTTTATTCTGTATTGATGTTTTTATTCTGGATTGATGTTTTTATTCTGGATTGATGTTTTTATTCTGGATTAATGTTTTTATTCTGGATTGATGTTTTTATTCTGGATTAATGTTTTTATTCTGGATTGATGTTTTTATTCTGGATTAATGTTTTTATTCTGGATTGATGTTTTTATTCTGGATTAATATTTTTATTCAGGATTGATGTTTTTATTCTGGATTAATGTTTTTATTCTGGATTGATGTTTTTATTCTGTATTGTTTTTATTCTGTATTGATGTTTTTATTCTGGATTGATGTTTTTATTCTGGATTGATGTTTTTATTCTGGATTGATGTTTTTATTCTGGATTAATGTTTTTATTCTGGATTGATGTTTTTATTCTGGATTAATGTTTTTATTCTGGATTGATGTTTTTATTCTGGATTAATATTTTTATTCAGGATTGATGTTTTTATTCTGGATTAATGTTTTTATTCTGGATTGATGTTTTTATTCTGTATTGATGTTTTTATTCTGTATTGATGTTTTTATTCTGGATTGATGTTTTTATTCTGGATTAATGTTTTTATTCTGGATTAATGTTTTTATTCTGGATTAATGTTTTTATTCTGGATTGATGTTTTTATTCTGGATTAATGTTTTTATTCTGGATTGATGTTTTTATTCTGGATTAATATTTTTATTCTGGATTGATGTTTTTATTCTGGATTAATGTTTTTATTCTGGATTGATGTTTTTATTCTGGATTGATGTTTTTCTGTGTCTGTTTTAATGCTTTGAAATTTCTTGTTTTTAATGTACGGTGACCTTGAGTTTTTAGAAAGGCGCCTTAAATAAAATGTATTATTATTATTATCTTCAAAGAGCCACGTATAAAGTTTGTAAAGGGCTCCAGTGCAGCCATTGTTGCAAAGTTTTCGCGCTTTAGCTCAAAACAATTCGACTTCCGGTGTCGCAACAAATTAAAACAATTACCGGATTTTGCATTTTAGATTAAAAAAGGTAAGGTAAAAATGTAGTGATGTCACCAGTGGGTGTGGTTATTACTGTAGAAGGATAACTGACAGACGCCACTTCAGAATGACCCAAACATCCTTTTGACAAATATTTAAAGACCTTAAGTGAAAAACTTCATAGCTGCAGAAATTGCATTAAAAACTAATCAGATGTTTAAGCTTATGATTATGTTGTGCTTCCACAACATAATCATAAGCTTTCAGTGTCATGTGATTTATATTTTAACCTTTTCTTCTGCTTCTCTTTTTTTGTTTTAGAGACCAAAAGCAGCTGAGAAGTCCTCAGATCAAACTAAAAAGCTTTCTTAGAAAAAGTGTTGGTAGGGAAAGAAATGTGAGCTGTGGCTCTGTGGACGAGTCCTGACCAGTCTGTCTGCTCTGACAAACAAACACAGGATGACATGGAGTGATTGTCCAAACTACCAAAACTATCTCAGACTCCTCCTGAGGCTGCAGAGGAGGGGTTTCAGACTGAAAGAGAGAAAAAGAGCAGTAAGGCAGAAACAGGAAGGGGCAACAAAGAAAGGCAAAAATAAAAAGAGAAAAGAGGGAGGTGATGATGAGTTTTCTCTCTTACAAGGTCCTCCGAGGCACGTGCCTGCGCTTTCCTGAACAGCTCGAGGTCGTAGTCACTGGTGATGTTCTCCAGCAGGGGCTCCCGGCTCATCCCGTGGGTTTGGTGGTGCTCCTGTTAGCAGGAGGACATTAACGGAGCTTATTAAACGTAACATGTGGAGGACAGCAACAGGATGTATTTAGTTCATCTCCTGCTCACCATGTGCTTTTCCTTCTGCTCCTTATTGAGGCCAGAGTTCCTCTTCCTCCTGAGCTCTGTCACCTTCTCTTTGTAGCGTTGCTGATGTTCTGTAGGAGCCTGATGATCAACAAACATTGTTCATAATGACACATTAATGTGTGACCTGTGAGCAGCTTTAAAACAACGTTATTAATATTAGAGAACTTTTTAATGACAACCTAAAAGTGAATGCATTTTATTTTAAACACTTTAAAGCAGCACTCTGGAGGATTTCATCAAGAGAGCAGTTTTTGAATCTAGCGTCCAAAGGCTCCTCCTCAAAACATCTCGACACGCGCGTCCAGTCGCGTGTGCGCGCGGCGCATATACTTCGGACATGAACTGTACCGCTCAATGTGTAGGGTTTAATCACTCACAGTTCACAATCTTATTCCAACAATACTACGAGGGTCTGAAGAGCCCTCTCTGTCCCTGCTGCTTCTGATATTAGCTCTGTTAGCAGAGAGCTGCTGCTGGACTCTGAAGCTGAACTTGACTCGGCCCTGGATGAACTTTCTGACCAAAATAAACGCGTAATCCTGTCAAGCCTTGCCATTCTGTGAGGTGAAAGGTTTAAAAATAAAAATAAATCCATCTTTAGCTGGAGAATGGGTAGGTTTTTAGTAGAAATGAGCTGTGAGTCCTCAGTGAACGGCTGAGACGGCAGAGAAACACACAGAGCGTCCTGTACGACAGCGCCCCCTACTGGTACAGGTTTGGTCGATGCGCGTGCATGTTGAGAGAATGCAGATATTTGAATTTCATTGGCTGAAAAATGTCGGTGGCAAGAAATAATGGAAAGGGGTCTCTAGGAGGGAGGAGGGTCTTCATCAGAATGACAGATGTTGTGGAACTCAACCCATAGATCATAGTTTAGACCTGAAATATCATTTAGAACATTTAGAAAACTTTGATACAGAGAAAAATAATCCAGAGAGCCGCTTTAACTGGCGTCCCTCGCTGCTCGGACCATTATCGTTCTCTGTACAGAAATAGTCTGATGACTTGGAACAACAGTAAAGATCTTTGTCAGCTCATGGCTCGCAGTTATTTATAAGAATCAAAGTGAAACTTCTTCCTTGTGTTTTATCCTTTTGTCTGCAAATATAGCCGAGTTAATCCCATTATATGTGCACATGTAAACTTTGCAATAAAGACATTTTTTTATTCTGATTCTGTTTCTGCAGGATGTTAGGCACTGGAGGTCAACCCCAAATCTACCAATAGACTATGGTTTGTTTTACAGATATATTTTGAAAAAAGGTTCAAATCTCTGTGGAGAAAATTTTGGCAAAGGAAAAACAAGGGAAATCCATCTTCCTTTTTCTAATTGCACTAAGATTAAAGTGATAATAGCAATCAATCAATTGCAATTCAAGCAATCATGAAAATGCTTTAATTTGACCTTAAAGTGATAATATGCAACTTTTTCATATTTTTAAATCTTGTCCTTGAGCCAGTCTGTGCTAATATGACTCTTTACAGAGTTAATGAAAAGTCACTTAGCCCCATCTGGTGATTAGAGCCGGAAAACCACGATTGCAAGATCTCCGTCACCGTCACGGTACCCAGGAAGTCACGTGTCTCACGAGGGTTAGGCTAACACAATGTGGCTAGCTGTTATGCTAGCTCTGGAGTGTTTTTAGCTCATGATTCCTGATTTTTTTTCAATCTCTCCCTGCTTGAACACAGCTGATTTCATTAAAGGAGTAAATAACCGCTCCTGTAGAAAGCTGTGAAGGCTGAGGAGACATTTCAACAGGTAGATTTAGGCGTTTAGAAGCTGAAACAATGGGCTAACTTTTTAATGGCAGTGATTTAAAACGGACACCAGAGGGCGCCCAAAACAAGCAAAACTGCATATTATCACTTTAAGAAGATAAAGTAGATTTCAATTTTGACCCATACACACACATGCACGCACACACACACACACACACACACCTTGCTAAAACAGTGTTTTCTTTTCATTTTTATTCAAAGGTTGGTTATATATAATAGTGGTTATCGATGACTAGCCATATCGTTATGGCTAGCTACTGATATCTCTTTTTTCAAGCCAAATCTCATAAATGAACATTTTCCTATAATGAAGAAGCTGGAAATGGAACAAACAACAAACTGGTTTCAGGAGCAGATCAGATCCACCAGCCTGTTTTAGAGGGAAAGCTGAAGGTAAGGTCCCTTCCATAGGGCAGAATCATAATACCTGAAATCCTCAGACAACACCTATAATAGATGAATGTTGCTGGTGTGTTTCTTAAATAAATGAACAAGATAAAGTTGATGGAAGAGACAATGAATTAACAAATGTTCAAATAGTGCTGGGGAAAAAAACGATCACAATAATTTCTTGAGGAAAACCGTGTGTGTTTGATAGATGGAAGGAGACAAGAGAGGGAGGGCAGAGACAGGAGACATGTTACAAAGAGCTGAGCTCCAGGCTCCCAGCACTCACCACATACGTATGTAACTTTTTAAATATTTGAAAATCTTTTCCTTGATCCAGTCTGTGCTAATCTGACCCTTTACAGGTTAATAAAAGTCCCTCAGCCCCATCTGCTGCTTGGATCCAGAATACCACGTTTGTAACTTCTGAGTCTCTGGTCCGGTGCCCTGAAGTCTCACAAAGTCACGTATCTCACGAGGGTTAGGCTAACACAATGTGGCTAGCTGTTATGCTAGCTCCGGAGTGTTTTTAGCTCATGATTCCTGATTTTTTTTTCCCATCTCTCCCTGCTTGAACACAGCTGATTTCTTTGAATGAGTGATGAACCGCTCCAGTAGAAAGCAGTGAAGGCTGAGGAGACATTTAACAGGTAGATTTAGGGCTTTCTGAGCAGAAACAATGCTAACGTTTTTATAACAGTGACTTAAAATGAACATCCGGGAGAGACTCGGAGTAGAACCGCTGCTCCTCCATGTCGAAAGGAGCCAGCTGAGATGGTTCGGGCATCTTGTTAGGATGCCCCCTGGACGCCTCCCCAGGGAGGTGTTTCAGGCATGTCCTGCCGGCAGGAGGCCCCCGGGTCGACCCAGGACACGCTGGAGAAAACATATCTCTGGTTTGGCCCTGGAGCGCCTTGGGATCCTGCCGGAGGAGCTGGTAGAAGTGGCTGGGGAGAAGACCGTCTGGAGCTCCCTAATTGGGATGCTGCCCCCGCGACCCGGACCCGGATAAGCGGAAGAAGACGAGACGAGACGAGACGAGACTTAAAATGGACACCGGGGGGTGCTAGAAACAAGCCAAAACTGCATAGTGTGTCTTTAACACAAAGCACAAGTTTTTAGCAGAACAAAAACAAACTATGTTAAGAATTTTAAAGAACATCTTTTAGTAGGTTCTGTCGGTTCATGATCAACCAGAACAGCAAAAAAATACTAGATCAGAAACAGGAAGTAAGCTAGCATTAGCCTGGTCTTCAGCTAACTTCCACATGAAAACACATCAGCATAAGAGAGACATGAGTTTATTAAATACTGGATGAGCAGAATGAGCTGTGGAGTATAAATAAATACACAAAGAGAGGACCATGTCACTGCTTAGAGCTACACTGCACAACAAATTAAAATCAACAAAATAAAAGTTAGAACAAACTTCAGCCTCCTCAACATCATCATCATCAGTAAGTCAAACAAAACACAATTTTAATACAAAACTATAGTTTTACACTATATTTTATATAATAAACACAAAATATTGAGTGACTTTTATGCTTATATGTGAATCACTTTTGTTTTAATAGAAGGAAGTACCGGTAGTTACTTCCCTCTCATATGAAACAATTATGTAAGTTACTTTTCAAAATGAATAGAAAAATCTTTTAAGCATCCTAATTAATTATTGAATGTTCAGTTTAATTAAACACTTATTTGCTTCATTTGTGCCTAAATTTGTCATTATACAATAAACTGAAGATATATTGTTTTAAATGTTATTAATCCACCACATAAAGCATGATTTTTTTCCTGAAAAATAAAAGCAGAATTTAACAGAGCCCTAGAGGTCCCGTGATTTAAAAAGGAGCAGTTTGAGCAGTCGATTTTAGGGATGCACAACTACCCAAAACCGGTATCAAGTACTGGTCAGATACTAAGGCCATGTCCTCATAAGAGTACTCTGATACTATGGAACCAATAATATTTAAAGTAGCGTGATGCTCAGCTCTCAGTTGAGCTGCAGTGAGAGACAGCAGCAGCTAACTGGAGCTAACTCTGGAGCAGATGGAGTCAAAGTACTTGTGCTGTAGTAATATTCGTAGTAGTAGCTGTTGTTTTTATGTAGCAGTAGTACACATAGGCTGTCTGAATCCTCACAGTACTGATGCTTGGAAGATCCAGTAATCCGTTCATAATGCCTGATCAATTCCAAAGTGTTAGCATGTTTAGTTTAGCCGCTAACATTTTACTAACAGCTACACTGGAGAAACCAGGAGAGCTGATTAAAGCTTCTACATCAACCTTTACTTCAGATGAATGTGACTTTTTATTTTATAGTGAATCAACCAGTCAGCCTGCTGATGATGATCAAAGTTATTGTGTTTAAAAACTATATTTCAAAAAGACAAAACAGGTTGACTTGTTTTTTCTGTTGAACCAAACCATGATTTAGATCAATAGTAGGCCTGGACGATAATTCAATATCAATATATATATATAGACAGGAGGCTCGATAGAAAAAAAACGGGTCGATAAAAAGTTCAATAAAAAAGTTTCCCGTCTTTTTTCATTTCATCCATTCGGGTAACGTGACACTAAAGTCATTACTTACTCCTAACCAATCAGAAGCACAGACCCAGGCTTCACCGTCACGAAGCCCCTCCCCTCTCAGACCAAAACAGAGCAGGTAACTTACAGAGGAGCTCATGGTGGAGAAAACTATTCCGAAAATAGTTTCAGTAGTTCAACCGCAAATTTCAGACAAAAACCAAACAACGGTCGTTTGCAAAATTAGCAGAGAAAAGATAAAAACCAAGTCTGGAAACACGACCAGCTGGTTTTATCATCTGAGCTGCTCAAAGCGGCAGGACGAGCTGCGTCTCGCCTCCACGTTGGAGGAGGAGAAATCCTCCATCTGCAGCACAAAGCGAATCAACCTGGGATTACTTGCTTCTGATAAACGCGGCAACCCCGAAATGACTCGAAGGACTTGAAGCCTGGACCAGGACGCACTGACACATGTAAGAGTCGGACGAACCAGACCTGAGTTGTTAATTTGTTTTATTTTTGGGAGGACTATAAAAAGTTGATTCTCTGAGCGGCCCAACTGCTTCCCCTGACTCAAATACAGGATCATTCATCACTCAAAGTCGATCAATCCTGTCCCAAAATAATAAACCAACTCCAGGCTTCAGCGTCAGATAGGGCTGTCACGGTTACCGGTTTCGCGGTAAACCCCGGTAAAAATGTTGACTATAATTATTACCGTCATGTTTTTAAAAAACTATATTATCTCGGTGGGTTAACCGCGTTCGCGATTTTGGCACGGTTAGCTTGCCGGCTACCGTACCCTTTGGGAAGCTTCTGCGCATGCGCACTTTGTAGTGGTTACATCCACAATTTTCTTAAGTTAAAGCTAAAATGACAGCGAAAAGAGGAGAAAACAGCACTGAGGGCATCTATCAGCCCTCAAAGGAGACAAAGTCGGAAGTATGGGCATATTTTGGATATTTGAAGAATGCTGAGGGACAGTTGTTTGCAGAACGTGCCGGAAAAAGTGCGAAAGGAAGCGACACGCGACTCATCTGTGTGTCCATCAACTCTACAGTCACAGCAAGAGAAGGTATTAAGGTAACGTTTAGCGTTTTAGCTGAAATACATAATGTGAGGACTTTGGGTTGAGGGAGAAAGTAGCGAGCGCCACTGTCAGAACATAAACCGAGTCGCAGACACCCCCGTATTGAAATGACGCTACGGGGCTCCCAGCGGGCAGATCGCTGTTGATGCTGCTTAATGAAGCGTCAGAATAAGTTCACCAGAACTCCAGCTTAGCAGAAAATAACTGGTGGTTTATTATTTATTAGCCATGCTGCGGGGAGCGGGAGCAGTACAGAGACCACCTTAAAGTCCGACGGGTAATCATAGAAACGAGGTTGTTTTTGTCAAGTACGGTGGCCCATGCAGTACAATAGGGTGTCGGTCAACTGATCTACAGTCGCCACTGCTGATTGATTATGAATTACCGTATTTGCTCGCATATAAGACGAGGTTTTTTTCATTAAAAATAATTTTGAAAAGGGGGGGGTCGTCTTACTATCGCGCCCCAGCAGGGGGCGCATGCTTTATGTTCAAACGGCAGAAGCGCCGCCAGCAGGAAGCAGCTCTTAGACCGCGAGCAGTCCCAGATGTCCGCTCCACCTCAAAGTTACAGGTCTATTGAGGATTAAAACACCTGATGACAAAGTCCAGCTCCAGCCAGATCAACTTCTGGCGTTTTCAGACTAGTTTGGGTTTTTGGTTCGGTCCGGTTCTGTTTAGTACGTATGGAGCCGACACCTTCTGTGGGACCCGCTGCAGCTGCAGTGTTTTCAGCGTGAGCTCTGTACAGGTGAGCGCGTCACTCTATTCACACACGCATTCATCCTCAAGCCTGAAAAACACCTGAGAATCCTGCGCTGCCTGACGTCCACAGGACCCGGTTCTGAAGCTGCGCGCGCACACACACACACACACACACACACACACACACACACACACACACACACACACACACACACA
>SSNR01000262.1:60958-75775 GCA_006937965.1 Callopanchax toddi | reverse complement strand
GCAAGTTTCTCCATGTTTCTCTTATATTTAGCGTGGACAGTTGACTGAAGGCATTAGGCTCCGCCCACTCTGAGCCTGGTTCTGCTGGAGGTTTCTTCCTGTTCAAAGGGAATCTTCCTTGCTAATTGAAGCAGAGCTTTAAGCCAATCAGCTAGTTCCTTTATAACAGGACAATTTGACTAATTGTCATTTTTTGATTCTATTTTTTTACAACTGAATCACATTAACTGTAACTGGTTTCCCTCAATCTGGACCTGAAATGATCTAGATTTGTTTCTTTGTCCAGCTTTGAGATGACTTGTGTTGTGAACTGGAGCTTTAGAAATAAACTGAATTGAGTGGTTGTGTTGGTGTTTGAATCGGCCCCAATCACATGACCCTCCTGTCACAGAGTGAATGTGTTCTGACATCATAAGGCATTCAGATCCATCGTTCTATCTGCACAGCCTGCCAGACCAGGACGCCCGCTCACACCCGCACGCACGCACACACACACATGAACCTATCTGAATGTGAGTCAGTGTGTTTACCTTGCACTCATCAGCAGAGAGGTTGTGGTACAGAGGGCATCCTGATATGGAGAAATGTCTTTCATGTCTCCCTGTTAGATGGCCTGAGAGGAAAAGAGGAGAAGGACACAAAAGAGGAAAAACAAAAACCAAACAGAGTTGGACAACTGATTTGGTAAAGGATGTTCTGGGGTTTGTGTTGGTGCCCTCACCCAGTGAGTTACACCCAGGAGTGGGACACTTCATGTTAAAGTTGTAACTTTCATGAAAGCGTCGTCGTTTGGGTCGGTGGGAGAGGTCGTGGGCAGCGGCCTCTTTGAGAGACAGTTCTTTAGCCAATCTTTCATCCTCTTCCTGTGAAACCACGATGTCGTTGCTAGACGATGCGTGGTCGTTGCTTGGGCTGGAAACTTCGATGTCTGACTCTGAAGACAGAGCGTTTCCTGTCGGGGTGCGAGGCGGCGTCTCGTCACGGTCTGCTCCCTGCTTTATGTCTGCTGGGTCATTTGAGACAAAGATGCAAAGTCACTACCTACCAGTAATCATGACACACAGTTATGGTCAGAAATGTAGGAACACTAAGAAATGTTGGGCTCTTAATGATTGATCTGTACAGGGTCAAAATGACTCACACAGGCTCAACTATAGAAATGCTACTACTTAGAGATGAAATGAAGTCTGTTTTAATGTTTACATTTATTTTGAAATGAGTGCATCCAGTTCTTTTCTTAAAAATGAATGAAGTTGTATGATTCGACTCCAGAAAGGGAGCGGTTCCAATCAAACTTGAAATCCCTGAAATCTGATGATCATGTTCATGATTAGAAACTCTAGACTTCTGACACAACTGGGTCACAAACTTTTCCATCTATTGTTAGAATGAAGCCATCGTTTTATCTCTCTGGTCCCGCTGATTTATCTAAAGGCAGATAAAGCTCTCACACTGATGGAATTAACAGCCGCCAGCAGCTGCAGCCAGCAGGTTAAATCCAATATTGAGGAATGATGTTACTGGCAGATGAATGAAAAAACATATTTCAGCTGTTTTCTGTTCCTCGTTTACTCTGGTCACACTGAGCTATACAGGGGTGTGGTGTCAGAAGAAGCTAATCACAAAATGATGATGCAACACCTAAAAACAATTAAAAAATAACATTTTACAAATCCAAACATAAGTAAAGATTAGAAACGTTCTCTATCAATTCAAGGTTTTATCAGATGATGATGAAAACGACTGATTGTTTTAAGACAGCTCCTCTCAGGGTGGCAGCTCGTTTCAGCAGCTCTGATTTCTGACAAAGATTTTTCTTTTGGGAATTTTTCTTCCTTGTTTTTCTGATAGAACCAGATGCTATTTGACCATTTTTTTAAATTGTGATTTGAATGACATGCTGCTTGAAAGATTTTTGGTGCAACTTTTTGGCAGCTTGTTATGATGTGTAACCAGACCACTACAGGAGGTCCTTCCTGTCCACAGTTGGACAAGTCTATGATGACTTTATGAAAAAACTGTAATGAGTTACTGAAACATCTAGTTTCTCTCTAGGATTAATAAAACACGTTTTTTTTACAAGAGGAAGAAGCTAACTGGCAATTCAAAAGCTTAAATAAAACCCAAACTGCAGCCTTAAATCCCAGACTAGTTAAGGAGGAGATCTGGATGTAGAGCAGGAGCACAGAGGAGAGAGAGGAAGTTTAAACCATCATTTATTCTAACGGGGAACGTGAGATCTCTCCTGAATCAGATGGACCATCTTGAAGCTCTGATGAGGATCCATCTAGAACATTATGTGTTTCACTGAGACCTGGTTCAGGATCAGATCCAGACTTCAACGTCTCTCTGACCGGTTTTCAGACGAAAACAGCAGACAGATTAGAAGAGGAGCAGAAAAAGCAAAGGAGGTGGATTAGCAGTGCTGGTCAACAACAGATGGTCTAATCCAGGACCTGCTGCTGTGGAAGATCATCTCTGAAGACCAGATACTGAACTGAGATCTTCATTCAACAACAGAGAGTCTTCAGTCAGAGGCTCCTTCAGATCTGCTACAACAGAGGAGATCCTTCCTGTCCATCACAGACCACTACAGGAGATCCTTCCTGTCCATCACAGACCACTAGAAGATCCTTCCTGTCCATCACAGACCACTACAGAAAATCCTTCCTGTCCATCACAGACCACTAGAAGATCCTTCCTGTCCATCACAGACCACTAGAAGATCCTTCCTGTCCATCACAGACCACTAGAAGATCCTTCCTGTCCATCACAGACCACTAGAAGATCCTTCCTGTCCACAGCTAGACAAGTCTATGATGACTTTATGAAAAAACTGTAATGAGTTACTGAAACATCTAGTTTCTCTCTAGGATTAATAAAGTATTTCTGATTGATCTGGTCATCAGAAATACTTTCTAGAATCTATGTGACAATTGAAAAAACTAAGGAAGTAAAACATTCTAGAATTATGTGAAATTTCAAAAAGTCACAAAGACAAACATTCCAGAAAAGCTGTAAAAAAAAAAATCTTCAAATCACAGGAAAAACCCATTTCAGAGATGATGTAACTATAACCTAACAATGACTTCAAACACAGAAACAGGTCTACAACAGAACGGCTGGAAAATAAATCAAGATTCAGCAGTGATCCAGTTAAAGTCCAGACCTGAACCCGACTGAAACGCTGTGGTTGGACCTGAACAGAAACAAAGCTCTGCAAACCTCAATGAGCTGAAGCTACAACTTTGATCAGTTTTTGTTAAATAAAAAACATCATGCAATATGTCATGTTTTTGTCACATCACTGAGGTTGTATTTACTTAATTTGAGGACCTGATCTTGATAAATAAAACAGCTGAATAAAAAAGAAGAAATGGAACTTGTTTTTAACAAGCTGTCTCTGCTTGTATGGATGTACCATCACCTCCACAGTGTTATAACAGCTCCAGGTTTCAGAAAGCATTTCATTAATTCCAGTGATAACAGAAGTCCAGGTTTTCAGCAGACACATATTAGCCTTCTTTAAAATCAGGAACATGGTGTGTTTCAAACCCAGCTGCACAATGACAGACAGAAACATGCAGATCCTGCTCTCTTTTCAACACGTCTTCATGTTTTCCTTTCAGCTGTTGTTGCTTTACTTCTCACTGTTCTCCCTGTACCATTTACGTTCTCCCTCTTGTTCCTTCATTTCTAAAGATGTTCCAAATCCTCCACTGACAGGAAAGCATGAACACACAGAGCAGGATCTAACTGCTATAAGGTCAGATTAAAAGGGAGGGAAAGGAAGGACTACCAGTCTCACCAGTGGCTTCTGTGTCTGAGCCAGACGACCTGCTCTGTCGCAGTGAGTACTTTTTAGCCGTGGCGTTTGCTGCCCCTTGCTGGCTGCGTGTGATCCTGCGCCCAGAGGAGAAGACAGATGCTGCCACCGCTGCAGACTCTGCTGCTGAATCCAGGCCTTCGTCTGGACCGCCAGCAGCAGGAGAGCTGCTTCGTACCGAGCTGCAGTTTTCTGAAAAGAACAAACATCACCTCTTTTTAGATACCACTTAGTGTTGGCTATCACTTAAAGGCTTTCTATTTAGACCAAATATAAACATATAAAAGAACCTAATATATTCTTCTTCAAAGGGTTAGTTTTAATTAAATGATACTGCATGTAGACTGATACTGATTCAAGTATTGGAATATGGAATCACCCTCTGTCTTTCATGACAGTAAAAAAACCACTTGGTGTTGAGAAATGATGGATTTATCAGATTTACTGGTCAACTCTTGAGAATGATGTTATGCATAACATGGTTAGATCATGTGCAATCAGTTAGTACTCAGAGTACGCATTCTAAATTATGTTTAACTACTAGATCTTACCTCAATACCCGTACAACGCAGTGTGTTAAAATCATTCTGTTTTCCAAAAATGTCATCAGGCATACAAATATTCCTAACTTCACAGCAGGTCTATCAAGTTAAAATCACAGCTCTTTCTTATTGTGAGAGCCAAAAGCTGACAAGTTTGGAAACCACTGCTACAGCGTACGATCCCAAACTATGCTTCTAACCATAAAATAAACAGAAATACAATAAAAACAGTCAGGTCAACACAACAGACCATGTTACTAGCTTATGTAATGAAGAAATAACCAGGAAATAGATAAAGCCCCTCCATGAAACAATTACTCAGTCAATTATCAAGCTGTTAGTCACTTGGAAAAGAAACCTTCTACAAAACATAATAAATCATTGGATAAAGTCAGATTATAAAAATACTTTCAAGATTTTGGATCCACATACAAGAACTTCACAATTAACCGTACATTTTTGTCTAACTAAAACATAGTACAATAAGAGGGAAATTAATTTGTTTAAGGAACATGAAATTTAAATAAATTTACAAACGGATTCAGTAAAAGCCACCTTAAAGGATACTCCACCAGAAAGTGATTTTTTCTTTTGCCTATTGCCATATTCCTCATAGTTAGATCAGAGGGCAAAAACAATTAGTAACCAGCCCAGCTGTTATCCTGATCCAGCAATACTCCTTTAGCTTTAGCTTAGCGTAAAACACTGTCAAGTGAATGGTAACAACTAGCATTGTGAGAAAAAAAGTCCTTAAAACTCACTCAGTAGTGATACTAGTGATACTAATTCTGCCTAGTGACCTCAATAAACATATCGACTGTAAGTGAAAATAAAAAGTAACACGAAGGAATTACAGGTATTATTTTAGACTCGGGACTACTTTATGACAAAGAACTGCTGTAAGCCTCCGCTGAACGGCGCAAGGACATGACGCAGCATCTCCAAGGAGACCTACTTCCATAAACACGTATCCAAACGTTGTTTCAAACCTCACAGATGATGAAAAATAACACAAAGTCGGGAAGTGCTCAGAGATTATCTTCAAAAATCGTTACCAGGTTTAGCCTAGTAGCCAGTATTTGTATTTACGTACGTAGGAGACTTTGGGGCCGCTGCGTCATGTCTTTGTGCTGTTCAGCAGAGGCTTACAACTGTTCTTTCTCATACTTATTGCCCACTTATCTAACTATGATGAATATGACAATAAACAAAAAAAAATCACTTTCTGGTGGAATATCCCTTAAACAGACACATAGGAACAGTTTTAAGGTAAAAACTGTATTTTAATGTAGCCTGTTATTTATCAAATCAAGAATACATTATTAATCCCAGAAGGGAATTAGGTGTTTTAGTAACTCATTTAGGTTTATTCAGGGAGTCACTGTAGTCTGGTATTTTCACTGAGGTACTCTGGTGTGAACCTGGCTCTGATGTCTGGTACGCATTACCTCACCCTGAGTTTGTTCGTTTTTTTTTTTCTTTCTTGTTTTGGGTGGGGGTGTGTGTCTCTGTGCATTCTGATGCAGCAGTGTGTGTGTTTGTGTGCTCTGATGCTGCAGTGTGTGCGTGTCTGTATGCATGCTGGAGCAGCAGTTGTGTGTCAACAAGCTTCTGGCTATATGACCACTCTTTCAGTGCACCACAACTGGATGTGAAGTTCATCAGTGTCTAATGATCACGGGTTCTGCGCTTGGGAATGTGAATGCACCAGTCTGCAAAGGTGCGTTCGGGCAGAGGGATCAGGTACGCATGATATCTGGTTTTCATGAGGACTGGCGAACCAGTTAGGTGCACCCCTCATATTCTCTGTAAACTTCTCATAGTACTATTTTCCCTGTATCATTTTATTTATGATGTAATAAATATCAGGTTATATATTTTAAAGTTTACCTTGTGAGCTCTGGCTGAGGCGCAGAGATGCGCGTGTCAGGCGTGTGCTGCTACGCCTGCGTGCGCTCTCGGCAGCGTGTTCAAGATCGGCGGAAAAATCTGAGTCTTCAGTTCCGTCTGAGCTGCTGCCTGGAGTCCTCTGAGGAAACAACAACAACAAAGTGTCACCTAAACGACATCACGCCCATTACAGACACCAGCTGACTGTGTTAGAAGTGTTGTTTGTGCTCCTTAAAAAACTTTATTTTTACCCAACAGAGAGCCCGTGTTGGGACAAGAGCATTGCCCTCCATCTGCTTCCTGTCGCCCCATCTTATTACAGATACAAATTTGTCAAGGGATACTCATAATAAGGCTAGTTGTCAACAGTACCACTGGATTAGGGAGCAAATAAACTAGTGAAATGTACAAAAACAGTTTGTTGGGACTCGGGAGTGGTTTATCAGCCATAACTACCAACAAATGGAGTCCTGCTGTCACCAGAGACCTGCTGGGAGAGGATGAGTTGGGTGAGGATGAGGTAGGGGAAGGAAGAACTCTTTCACTCTCCCAATTATTACCTAAAATAAACCACTACTTCATCAATTATCATGAAGATAACTGCTTGTTTCTTTTTTAACTTTTATGCTATTGTTATTGTTTATGCTGTAAAATACTTTACAGTCTCTGTATGTTTTACTGTCACTTTGCTGCTGGAGCACCTGAAATTCTCCACTGAGAGACAATAAAGGATATTTCTATTACATTCAATATCTAGGTCATCTTTGAAGTCATGTCACTATTCTTTATTTACTATTGCTCATATATTGAGCATTTAACTTTAACAATTTCTTATTTTTTAACACACAAATTACATTCTTCTGGGGGTTTGCATAATGAATTTCTCACATTACTGGCCAGTTATTATAATTTTAGCTCTTGCATATTTATTTATAAATCTACTTTTTAATTGGTTATCATTTTATGACACATTTTATTATCTGCTCATGTGTTTTTTTATGCGTTTGACCTAATGAAATTCATAAAGAGCACCTGCTTATTACATTACATCCTCCTGATCTAGTTCCTATTTTAGGGCAGAATCTAATTAAGAAATATGAAATTACTTCCTAAATGATACATTTAAACGTTAGAAATAAATATATAATAAGCAAAAACTGAATAAGAGACAGCCTATAAAAAAGATTAATCAATAGTGTAATTTGTGTGTAAGATAGAAATCGTTAAAGTTAACCACTTAATATATGAGCAAAAGTAAATAAAGAAATGTGATCGTTGATTGTACACTGTGCGCGCACTTTTGACAACATAACAAGAGGCTGTGCATTCATTTTCACACCACCAATTAAATCAAAGAGGAGGCGGGATTAGACCAAAACCAACCAATGACCGCTGCGGCCGTTTCAAGTCTGTCCAATCACAGAGGTTGTTTTGGTGCAGATTCTCTTCCACGCATGTGAAAAAAGCCTGTTTTCATCGGTTGGCTGAAGAAGTGTGCCGATGTTATATTGTGGCCAGTATTTCTTCAGACTCTTCTGTCATCGGGTGATTTTGGACCTGAGCTAACCCGAACCAGCACGTTTAAAGCGGAAGAACAAACATTTAGAATATAACATCTTGTCCTTTAACTCTGACAAACACCAGCTATTAGTCTTTTTAGCAACTCCATTACATCATGTATTATTAAAATATTAAACAACTGGTAATATGTGAACATTTTCCAGCCCTCGAACACGTGTATATCTATTTTAATTTTCCTCTGAGTGTTTATTTAACCAGTAAATGAGCTAACATTAGCCATCTATGACGTGGTCGACTCGCTGCAGCGTACATTAAACGTCTCGCCTTACCTTTCTCCGTGGCATTTTGAAATATTATAATCCGTGTTTTTGGCGCAATTTATTCTGGGTTACATATGAGCTGCAACCAAAACAAAACACCAGACGTTAACATTGACCAACTCAGCTAAAAGAGGCGCACAAATTTATCCGCACTTCCGAGTATGGAGCTGCTTCTCGTTGGTACGGTACCAAAATACATCCGTGTGGAAACACATGTTTTTTTCATCCAATTCTTTGTAGACACAACTTCTAACCCTTTGAGTTGTGAACAATTTATAATGATTTTTGTTGTAAATACCTCATACTTTAACAAGTTTCCATCTTTGTCCATTAAATCTGTAACTGACCTTTTATTCAACCACTCATACAAAAACTTATTTCAATCATGTATCAATCAATGTATATTGTTCCAGATGGATGAGCTATGTGGGGAAAAGTTGAGTTTGTAAATTAGTTTCCAGTAAAGGAGGACTTGCTTGTGAAAGTGTGGCAACTAAATTGATCATTTGTTGACACAAAAACTGCAACTAAACAAAAAAAAAAAAAATATATATATATATATATATATATATATATATATATATATATATATATATATATATATATATATATATATATATATATATATATATATATATATATATATATATATATATATATATATATATATTCCACCAGATTGAGGAGAAATTTTAGCCAGACAAATAAACCAAAAACTTTCAACAATATATGGAATTAAAATAAAAAATTCAAACCACCATGTGAGAAGGATTTAACAGCATCTCTGTTACCTAAATAATGTTGGGGTTTTTTCCCCTCCCAAATAAAATTTGTTATTTCTCTGCTAATAATGTAATTAAATTATAAGCGATAACAAAAGAAAAGGAAGGAAATGTTATTCTGGATAAATAATCAGATTTGGAAATCAAAATTTGACCCAAACTCATCAAATCTCTTTGTAACCACAAACTAAGGATTGTCTTTAGTCCTAAAGCTGTGTTGCGTTCTTCTCTTGCTTTTTAGATCTTTAGAAATAACCACATTTAAAAATGTGGCTTAATTTTTTTCCGGAATACCATACAGATTGCTGAAGGGTGTTCATGTACTGGAATTATTTCACATTAAAGATTCAATCTGTTAAAAATGTCTATTGTTTTAAGAATTGGAGGAATTTGTTCAGCAGATTTAAAGATGATTTTATCATCTGCAAACTGAGTAACGTAAAACAGACAATGCTCCATTTCGATGTCGTCTTTTAAAATGATGGCTGGTGTTTCTGCAACTAAAATAAATAACAGGGGAGAGCATGGACTGTTGAATCCCCCACTCAATCTTCTCTATGTCCCTTTAGTCAGGAAAACTCAGCTATTTATGTATAATAGCTGTAAGGTGATTTTTATAGGTTTTGACTTCCTTTTCCTTAGTTCTATTGCAAATAAATTTTTTATATGATTTATTTGTATTTTTCCAGCTTACCAAATCCTTTATAGTTTTGTTTCCTAATTTCAATCAGAGGACAACATTCGCTAACCCAACGTTTGTTAACTAATTATAAATAATTAAAGAATAATAGGATGCGTTAACGTCTCCAACATAAACTTCCTGTCAGTCATCATTTATCCATAAATTATAAAGCTTTGATTCATTCAGGTGTTATTTTTCTTGGCAGCTTTGTATTGTTGGTATTAGTCGTCCTTAAAATTATAGTTTCTTTTCCAAGAGTTTTCTCTCTAATTTTCCTTTTTATTTTTTATAGCAATTGAATTTTGGAAGTAGCCATATTCGATAAGAATATGTATTGAATCTATTTTAAAAAGTGACTTCTCGCTACCCTATCGCGGGGTCCCTTTCACGACAGGGATACTTTTTTCGGCACGACACCGGAAGCTGCTGTCGAACCTCTTCAGCTAGAAAGAAGCTAACGTGGAGTGACAACACTGTTTTTACGAGGTTTTATTTTTACTTGAGCTCTTTCATTGTTTATTTTTAAACGTCAGAATAAAGACTTTCGCTTTGAGGATTACGTAGAACCGAAGCGACGGCTTGATTAGCCTCCTCAGTATTATGGCTGGTAGCACCAACAAGACTGTGTACGAACTGTTTCAAAGCATGGAGTCCGGCCCAGCAGCAGCCTCCAGCTCAGCCGCGGCTCAGGTACAGTTCTGTCAGGTTATTGTTATATGAGCTGAAGTTATGGGAACATTTTAATGTGAGCTTGTACTTCTTAGAGTCGGTGCTCTCTGGTGTTTGAATGTGAACTTGACCAACTCAAACATGTGACTTCACTTAACCGGAAAGGACAAGGGTCTATAAGCTGCGGCTCTGGAGCCACATGTGGCCCTTCAGACCCTCAGATCTGGCTCCTATAACTTTCACTAAGACTAACATGATTCAGAGTGATTTTGAATCACAGTTAACAATAGAAAACAATACTTTTAACACATTTTCATCCACAAGAAGTGGATGAAGCTTCCACAGCAGAATGACATCAGATTGTTTTCCTTCATTTCATCACCGGAAGTGGCAAAATATGAATGGAAGCAATTCAGTCTCATCAGATTTGGAATTTTATAGGGCATTAAATGTGGGAAAACTAACATTTAATGCTATGAATAATGAATTTGAATTATTTTGTCTTCAAATTCAGCTCTTCACATTTTCAGTGAGCTATTCTCAGTGCTATTTTTAGTGTAAAAAATTTAAACAATTTTTATTGTTAGAAAATTCAAAATATAAATTTTCAGTGTTAAAAAATTCAAACAGTTAATTTCAAGTGTTAAAATTTTGCTGTCACAAAAGTGACTTTTCAAAAAAAATTACAAAGTAAAAGAATTCAATGCACTAATTTGTGATTTATTAATTTAGGATACTCAAAATATATTGAAATGTTTTTTTTTTAACTATTGATACACTGATACCAGATTTTTTTTCAGCGTACGAGTACTTGCCGATACCGAGTACTGATATGAGTACTAATAAATGCCATTGATTTTAAATCATGGTTTGGTTCAACAGAAAAAACAAGTCAAATACTAGTTTTGTCTTTTTTAAATATAGTTTTTAAACACAATAACTTTGATCATCATCAGCAAGTCATGTGACAAGACAGGATCTGACAGCTGGTTGATTCACTATAAAATAAAAAGTCACATTCAGCTGAAGTAAAGGTTGATGTAGAAGCTTTAATCAGCTCTACCGGTTTCTTCTGTTCACCCGTTGGCCAAATGTTAGCAGCTGAACTAAATACGATGTAGCGCCGGCAAAGGCGTTACTATCTCTGAATTCTGACCTCTGGTTCATCAATACAATAACTCATCTTTGTCCCAATAACTTGGATTAAAATGACTCTTTTATTATGTTGTAACCTGAATCAACATTCCTTCCAGGACTCGGTCGTGTCGGAAGACTCAGAAGATTTCCTTTAATTAATAATTAAACTTAAGGACTCTTTGATGTCTCATTCTAAAAAGACACTACCTTTAATCCACTGTCCAGAAATGTCTTAATATGATTAATTCATTTTCTTCCAGTATTAATGAATGTTGATGTTGCATCAGTATTATTTTATGTTCCTACTTTTGCTAAAAGGTTAAAGCATATTAATAATCCATCTAAGTTTCCTGGGTTCCTTAATGACGAGAACCACGTGACTTGGTAACTCCTTCCCATTGGGCCACGCGTCCAAATCTTTCCACGGTCAGACTTCCTGCCTGGAAGCTACCGAGTTCGGGAGTTCTCGTTCAGCCAGCAACGAGAAGACAGCGACCGTCCCTCAGCTACACGGTACACTCAGATGCCGACTGCTGTTTGGGTATTAGCCCCAAGCAGTCGAGGACAATTTCCCCCGGCTAGAAGCCAGACACCATCCGTCTGCTTCTGTTCACCAGCCATGGGGAAAGCCTGATAGCCTCTGCACCAGCCGATCATGGAGCCGCTGACGCCGACTCACTCAGACGCTTCCGTGCCTTGGAACGGCCTCCCGGCCCCGGGGATAATCCGAGGCTCGTCAGACCAACGATCTCACCGACGAGCCTCCACCTCTCACGCCGAGGCGATCTGGAGCGGTTTCAGCAAGGTACCAACCCGATCTGGTAAAACCGAGGCTCTTGATAAATAACACTCCTTTCAAGTTAGGCTCAGTTCCCCTCATAACTAGCTCAGACTCCCTAGAGATAACTAATATCTCACGGGCTCTCGTCATTAACTCTCAGCTTAATAACATCAGAAGAAGCTCTTAAGATGCACCATCTACCTCATATCTGTCTGTTCGTTCAATCTGTTTCTTTAATAAAATAACTGTAGTCTAAGTCTGCTTCTGGGTTATAACTTCCAAATATAACGTACGTAGGTCTTCCCTTTGAATCCAAAGAATCTAGATATCCTGCATAACAATTAGGTTAGTGAAGGTAGCTTGCATTGCGGGCATAAAACCCACAAAACTAAGCTAATAACCTTGCAGAAGTGTGTCCGTATTATAACAATAAAAA
This sequence comes from Callopanchax toddi, assembly GCA_006937965.1. Taxonomy (NCBI): domain Eukaryota; kingdom Metazoa; phylum Chordata; class Actinopteri; order Cyprinodontiformes; family Nothobranchiidae; genus Callopanchax; species Callopanchax toddi. Next base: position 63,189 of record SSNR01000262.1, on the reverse strand, counting down.
CAGGTTATATTACGCTACATAAATGGCGAGCTCAGCCAGGTTTTAAACGTTAAATGGCTAACCCAATCAGCCCTTTAAACTAAATTCATAAAAGTCTACGTATAATATTTCGGTAATAAACCTTAGCAAGCTATAGGCTAATGCTAACTAAGCTAACAGATAACAACAGCTAAGATAAGGACTTCAGTGCCACGTAAGCTATCAACCAAAGTCTAAAAACTTTATAACTGCTTATGATGGATGTACTGTATGTTTCATGGGGTTCTTCTTCTGTGTTTTAAGCACTTTTTATGTCACTTTGTGATTGTGTTTACATGTCAGTGTTCGTAACTGTGGCTTGGGACGCCTTGCTGTCTAGTTAAAAGAAAGCTTTTGTCCGCCGAAATTGATCACTTCGGTCCGTTTTGTCTATTGTCCGGTTCGGTAACCTTAATGGTTAAACACAGACTCTTGAACAACGTCTGAAAAGCGAGATTAGATCCGCTAAATAGCATCGGTTCACTGCAGGAAACGCGCTAGCTTCCGTGAGTAGCTTTTAGCCTCAGAAGCAAACAGCTTTCACGGAAAGAAAAAACAAGTCACGGTCGGAAACCGTGCATTAATAAAGGTGTTGAGACGGTCACCGGGATACCGGGATTTCCTCCGCCGCCCGTTAGTGTAAATAAACGGGTAAATAGGTCGGATTTTCTCCGTTCGAGGACGGGGCTAGCCACCGCCGAACAGCTCAAAACTCCGTGTCGATACGACTCGACCGGACGCTTTTTCTGTTCAAATTCCGCATCGTTAGACTGCGAAGGGCTTTAAAAACGGCTCTAAGAAGCGCGTTTGCCAAAAACATCTCTAATTTGACCGTAGAAGGTAAAGCTTTGCCTAGCTTTGCCCGCCAAAGAACGGGGCAGCTAGAGACATAAGCGGACGTGACGTCATTTCTTCTTCTGGTCCTGAACCCTCCTGGTGTCCGTTTGCCCTGGAACGCCCCCTCTGGCGCAACTTGGTATAAACGGAGCAGGAATTCTGTTCTTTAGAGAAGTTTTAAATCTTTTTCACCATAATTTCCTCATTTTTACTAGTTTTAAAGACAAACTATGGAACCTTCTCCTCCTGAAATGGCTGGAATCCAAGACAGTACATTGTTTGAACTCAATGTCGACTTATGGAAAGCACTTTCAGTGGTAGGTAGACTGTGAGAGAATTAGGTGGGAGGTTACAAGCTCTTGAGCGAACCTCCATGGAACAAGCACCAGCTCCATCACTCACTACAGCAGACCTGTACAAAATGGCTAAATTTATCACTAAATTTGAGCCTTCTTATAGTGATGACTTAAAGCTTGTGTCTTATCTAAAACAAATCAACCGACATCTGATGCGGTTTCCTGATGCCACTGTTTCTGATAAAATCTTTCTCATCCAAATCACTTCTTCTGAGGAAGTGGGTGATTTCATTGACCGCCAATTACCTGAAATCAAAAATGACTTCTCTCAGCTCACCAAAGCTTTAGAGGAGGAATTCTCAGGTAACTCATTCAAGTACGGCTACAGTCATGCTTTATCAGTAAAACACGACCCATCTGAAGACCCACAACTCTTCTACTCCCGGCTTCATCGTGCTTTCTTCGGAAAAACAAATAAACAGGGAATGGAAGAATGTGAGGACTTTAAACATCTTTTCCTTGGGAACCTACATCCATCCTACAAAGGTATTCTGAGTGAGTATCTTTTCAATAAGACGACCGTGAAAGAATACAGAGAGCGCGCGGGGAATATTTTCAGAAATAATTCCCTCGACGACCTTAACCCACAGGGGTCTGATGCGGAGCTTCCCGCAAACGACGACTCCCGCTCAAACCTACAGGCCTCATGCACCACAGTGCTCCAAGACACAGTGGTTGACTCATCTTCTGGGCCACGGCCCAAGACACCCTACAAAGGGGCGAAGTTTAAATGCTCCCCCTTACATAAAAGGTCAAAAAGACCCAGGTGGAGCCCACGTGCTGAACGTTGGCGCTCACTGGTGAATCCTCGGAAGGCCTCACGTTCGCCAGCCAGCCTTAGGCGACGTGGTGACCGTGACTTACCTTCTAAGTTCTCCTCTAAGGACCTCCGGAAACCAGTAGGACACATGCTGCCAATCACAGCCACTGCTGTCGATGAACAGGCCTCCAGTTCAGAGGGGGGAGAAGAAGAATCCCCCACAGACTCACTGAGGGCGTTCATCGCAGCTGTCCATGCTG